>JAIGNY010001799.1:1975000-2130000 GCA_020152595.1 Chiridota heheva | reverse complement strand
GACATTAATTCTAGTTCAAGTTCAAGTTATCATTACATTACATTTAGTACATAAAGTAAATATATAAGTAAATATATAAGTAAATATATAAGTAAATATATATATATATAAATATATATACATATATATATATATATATATATATATGATATATATATATATATTTATATATATATATATAAGATAATATAAGACAAAGAAACAGATTAAATTACAGAATTAAAAGCACAATCAAATTGATAGTTAAAGCTACATCCCATCAAGCCTTGAGGGCTTATAGAACCAATTATATCCAGTCTCGATGGTGATAAGCAGATGAAAGTATTTAACTCCCCTGGATAGGACACCAGTCCATCGCAGATTAACTCCCCAACCAAAACTGGTATGCAATTTCACAGCTGAGTAAACTGGAGCAAATGGGATAAAGTGTCTTGCTCAATGGCACAGCATAGCACCCTGGCTGAGATTTGATCCCGATACTAGTTTTAGTACTTTTGAATATTTTTCTTTCTGCCATCGCTGAAGTTTAGTGTTGATGTATCTAAAACAAAATTAATTTGACTTTTTTTAAATTGCTAATTGAATTTTTATTTGTAAAACCTACTCCAGGTTGTAAATTATAATTATCCATTACTAGATTTTATATTACTGTTTTCCTGAAATATCCGATATTCTTTAATCCAGAAAATTCAGGAAAAAATACAAGAATGAAATGGAGGACTGTAAGGATGTGATGTCATAACTAGTTTGATTTCAGTCGTTTCTAAATAAAATGTCCTTTTTTTCTTTTTCTTAACAAGTCATTCTTTCCCCTTCAAGTCCTATTTAAAGATGGACTTGCTTGACCCCTAAACTAAACCTTTAAATGGAACAAATAAAGCACTTGAAAAAAAGACTGAAGTATTAGTATCACTTCCTATTACGTGCAGATTTCACATACTCACAGTGATCCAAATTGTGAATAGATTGATAATATGTTAAATCTCAGGAAAATGATGAGTGCCATTTAGCATTGTTGAAGCAAAATCACAACTTTTCCATACGTCACGACATTTTAATGTTTGCATTTGCCAAACCATTTTCCTCCAGGGGTTAAAAACAAAAACATTCCTTGTCAAAGGGGTAAACAAGAATATATATATATATATTTTTTTTAAAGAAATTAATTATCATTTTACTTTGGCTGTTATCCAAATCAGCTTTATTCACCCAATTTGTTTATTTTTAAATCTAAAATGTAATAATTCGTTTCTGGAAACAGCAGTTCCTACCACTGGCTAAGGGAATGCTTCAGACTACTAACAAAGAGAGGGTCCTAACCAGGGCCATGATTCCCATCTGGAAAGAGGGGGAGGGGGGGGGAGGGGTGGCCTTTTATCCAAAAAGTAGAAATTTTTTCCCAAAATGTACTGAATTAAAAAATTTACTGCAAAGTGGGGGAAATGTTCCTCCTGCCTCCAGAATTACCCCAAAAAAAAAAATTTAAAAAATAAATAAGGCCCTGATCGAAACAGTCCACTACCATTCTAATTTTAGGCTCAACAAGATTTATCACATCCCATTAGATATCCAGGGTCCAGGGACCACTTTGGGTGTATTAAACTCAACTTTAATCTTTCCTCTTGGAAAACTCACTGTCTGGGCTGTAATTCCAGGGGGGACTGTCCCCTTACCAACTTTCAAATAAAATACATCATTTTGAAAAGTTTGTGATTTGTGCCGTGAAATGCTGGGATTGGATGACGTAAGTGTATCTTGAAAATTAGACTCCACCCCAAACCACCAGTTGAAGTCTCCAGATCCGGATCTTAATTTTACATTTTATAAGTTAACTCTTCTTTGCAACTTTTCTTATCCTGCTTTTCAACCTGATGGCTATTTGCTTTGTGATTAATTTTAGTCACTTTTGAAATCTATATCTATTTTTATCTGATTTCTGATGTTTTCTTTTCAATCTGAAGGTACTTTCTTTTCTTAATTGTGATATTATTGTCTTATTCTTGAGCAGTATTTAACTTATTATTCTATTTTAAATTTTTCGTAATTTTTGTTCATTATCTTAACTTACTTTTTATCTTGTATTTAATTCTGCTTATAGCTTTAATCAAGACTTGTGTATTGTTGTAAAGCATTTAGAGCTTATTTTTAGAATAAGTGCGAAATAAGTTTAATTTAATAATAATAATAATCCCCTGGCACCTTCCTCCAGCTCTCCGCCCTCACCCTCCCCACTGGACCACTATGTAATGAGAATTAAAGCCCTGCTTACTCTATGCTCTACCTTGTCATATTTCTCCACCCTCACCATCTGTAGAGTAAGATGGTATTGATGTTTTAATAAACATTTTCAGTGAAATCACAAGTTGCAGAAATTCAAGCAATATTGCATCAGTTTGCTTCCCAAATTCATCCCATCCCTCATTTTGCATCTGGCAGTTCTACAGCACACCCTGGCTGAGACATGCAAAACACGCTCACTCTCCAGCTGGTATCATCAGCAACCAAAACTACTGCGTGTTAACGTTTCTTAACAAGCTCATTGCTTAAAACCTTTGAGTCTCCAGCTTGTATCATCAGCAAACAAAACTACTACGTGTTAACTTCCTTAATAGTTCTTCTCTAAAATCCCCCCTCGCCCGATGACGTCCTTGAGGTGATACCTTAAATGAATTAGAAACATCTGCTATATTGCGTTGCTGTTCATACCTTGATCACATCAGGGAGCTGTTACCTTGATCACATTCTTTCTGGGTGTTTGACTGCTTCCAGAGTGTCAAACTTTAACGACAAACATTACGACCACAATTCGTGCACCTGACAAATTCTAAACACCGATAAATACAGCGAGCATTTCAGGAGAGAGACGATTTAACCGGATTAGGGCAGTAGAAGGCTGCTTTTGATACTACTTTACTTTTGTATCGCTTAGAGGCATTAACGTATGTTAAATGAATGTAAAAAGCATTTTATGTGTATAAAATAAACAGTTCATGTGTATAAAGTGAGCATTTAACACTTAATGACTTGAAAACATTATGAAAACATAAACATTAAAAGAGGGAATCTTTTCTCAATAAAATTCCTACATTGCGACGTTCATATCTTCACTTCACGCACTGTACATATTGTGTGTATACAATGTGCTGGTCACTTCCGCGGTGGACATTGATTGGTTGTCGGCATTTCTGTATGATCAATCAGAAACGTTGACTTTTTTTGTATTTACTGTCCATGTTAACACAATATCTGGCCTTTAATATGCAGTCATAACTAAAAAGCACATGAATACAAAATAAGGTACACGTGCAAAAAATAGTGTGTTCGTATTTTTATCAAGGTAAATTGTTTCTTCTTTTTTTAAAGACAAATTAAATAGCAAAAATTAATTTCATAAACAACGTAAGATATTATTTAGAACTGACTTGTTCGTGCGCTTTCTTTTCCTGAAAAAAATTCCACTTTATACATAACATTATTGACTCATATGGTTGGGTTACCAGTGATTCCTTAAATTTGATGAGGTGATTGGCCGTTTCCAAGCAAAAAAACTCGCGATGATTATAAACAAAAGATGGCAGCCAAGAGACCCACACGAAACATTTGAAGAGGGAGAAATTTGGAAACAGGACCAACTTGCTCGATAGCCCATTCAGTACTTATTTTCTAGTTTTTTTTTTTTGGGAGGCGGGGATGGTCAAGAAATGATTTCACTCATGTAAATAACCACTAACGTTAAATTATTCTTCAGGTATTGAATTGTCTTTTGTTTGAAGATTTTCTCATTTTCACTGTGAAAGCTTTCATATTTAAAAGTTTATCATCTTTTTAGTCTTAAATTTTCAATTATTCTTTGGTCTGAAGCAGATTTTGTTTTCAAATCTTAAATCTGCCCCTTATCTGAAAAATTTCAACCCCTTAAGACTAGCTAAAATATAACAACACTTACCCTCTTTATTACAGTAATTAGGCAACGTAGTCGGATAGAGGGACCCCTGCTTCATTTTGCACACAGTGTCGGCTATGTTCTGCTTACATTCCGTTGACGATGCGCGACTCAACGCCGAAAACGCCTCGGTATCATGATCCGTAATGGAACACTTGGGAATGTACTTTGCGATGGTTCCATCTGCGGACCTTACAGCGGATGGTATGAGCTCGTGATGAACCTTTGCACCGATGTTAAAATGATGAGCACTGTGAGCAATTTGTTGCTCTTTATTATCTAATAATCTACCTCTATCGTTATTTCTCACAATATTTTTACTTTTATTTATTGCATCTATTTTTGGATGAGCACCATTTACGTTAACACCCGCAAGTACATTAACCGCTGACTCTACAAATTTAGGTGTTCGGCGGTTATTAGTCCTGTATGCCTCTTTGGAATTTGGAGAATTTCTATCGTTACTTGGTAATTTATTCAGTCCGTTGTGAATGATCAATGATGGAACATCTATGTTATCCATATCAACATCCATAGCACCATGCCCATTACTGCCCTGAAAAAAGAAGAAGACGGAACATTAATTAGCACACTATGTACCTTTCCACAAGATTCTTTGTGACTGTCACTTATTCCACAAATCAATAAACACAGTAAGAAACGAACAAGAATGTGACAGCACTCGGCTGAAATGTAAAACATCTTATTCTTTAGTCTCTAGAATATTCCAATACACATTTTTGCATGTGACTGTTTAATAAAGGCCTAAAAATTTTTTTTGTTTTGTTTGGCCTTTTTGTAGAAAATTGTAAGGGAGAGGAGGGCAGAATTTAAAAAAAAAATTTTGGCTCCATCTGGATTACGTATCAAGAACATTTCACTTTATTTGCAGATTGTTGGTTCCTTTTATTTTTGCTCAGTTTTTATATCTCACTCATGATTTTTGTGTGATTTGGGATTTTCTTTCCCTTGACTGACACACTCGTTACAAACAGGCCGGACAACTTTGTATTCTCCAGCTCTTGTGGGCTTTATTTTCTCCGCAGTAAAAGCAATATTCAACAGGCAAAAGCCATTGCCACATCATTTTGGGATTTTTACGAAGGGTAGGAATTTTTTTATATAAATATTTTAAACGCCGCCCTATTTTTCGGCGAGTTAGGAGTGGCGGAGGAGGGAAAACAAACAACTTTCTTTTAGGCTTTACCTGACGTTCAAATCAACCAAAATCATTTCTATTCAAAACTTATCCTTTCCAACAACACTGGTATCAAAAAAAGGATTTCCGCTTTTTTCAAAATTTTCATGAATTAGCAGAAAAGACTAACAATCCCTTTGAAATTTAAGTCCCAAATCCCAAATTTAAGTCCCAAATCAATATAGCACTCTGCAGAACACATAGCACTCTGCAGAACACATAGCACTCTGCAGAACATATAGCACTCTGCAGAACACATAGCACTTGCAGAACACATAGCACTCTGCAGAACACATAGCACTCTGCAGAACACATAGCACTCTGCAGAACACATAGCACACTCTGCAGAACACATAGCACTCTGCAGAACATATAGCACTCTGCAGAACACACAGCACTAGAACACACAGCACTCTGCAGAACACACAACACTCTGCAGAACACATAGCACTCTGCAGAACACATAGCACTCTGCAGAACACATAGCACTCTGCAGAACACATAGCACTCTGCAGAACACATAGCACTCTGCAGAACACATAGCACTCTGCAGAACACATAGCACTCTGCAGAACACACAGCACTCTGCAGAACACATAGTACTCTGCAGAACACACAGCACTCTGCAGAACACATAGTACTCTGCAGAACACATAGCACTCTGCAGAACACATAGCAATCTGCAGAACACACAGCACTCTGCAGAACACACAGCACTCTGCAGAACACATAGCAATCTGCAGAACACACAGCACTCTGCAGAACACACAACACTCTGCAGAACACACAGCACTCTGCAGAACACATAGCAATCTGCAGAACACATAGCAATCTGCAGAACACACAGCACTCTGCAGAACACACAGCACTCTGCAGAACACACATAACACTCTGCAGAACACACAGCACTCTGCAGAACACATAGTACTCTGCAGAACACATAGCACTCTGCAGAACACATACTAGCACTCTGCAGAACACACAGCACTCTGCAGAACACACAGCACTCTGCAGAACACACAGCACTCTGCAGAACACACAGCACTCTGCAGAACACATAGCACTCTGCAGAACACACAGCACTCTGCAGAACACACAGCACTCTGCAGAACACATAGCACTCTGCCGAACACACAGCACTCTGCAGAACACATAGTACTCTGCAGAACACATAGCACTCTGCAGAACATATAGCACTCTGCAAAACACATAGCACTCTGCAGAACACATAGCAATCTGCAGAACACATAGCAATCTGCAGAACACACAGCACTCTGCAGAACACACAGCACTCTGCAGAACACATAGCACTCTGCAGAACACACAGCACTCTGCAGAACACATAGTACTCTGCAGAACACATAGCACTCTGCAGAACATATAGCACTCTGCAGAACACATAGCACCCTGCAGAACACATAGCACTCTGCAGAATACATAGCACTCTGCAGAACACATGCCCCCTGTTCATACCCCATCCGAAATACAATCTACCTCAGAAAACCCTAGGCCGGCGATTCTTAATAGGCAGTCCGCGGGCCAAATCTGGCCTACCAGACAATCTAATCTGGCCTGCAAAGAATAGTCATCTTATAATGCAATACAGTGCATTGCATGTAATATCAATCCGAATGAGATCGGTAAAAATCACAAAATACTCATTTATTTCGTTTATATCCTTGGCAGATCAGCTCACTAAAACACCGCTGACATCTGGTGTACATCTTTCTAATCGCGCATGCTCTTAACTTATTTGTATTCAGGGATTATTTTCAGGGACTGGTTTTGTTTGTCACATGACACTGGTTTTGCCACGCATTGATCCACGGCCTGAAGCTGTTGTGAAATGATAGCCTTTCAAAAAAATTCAATTAAGAATCCTTGTCCTAGGCCCAAAAAGTTATAACCCCAAACAATCTCTTTCTCACTGTTGATCTGTATTGCCATTTGCATTATAACCACTTCAGGATCTACTGTACCCTCTGATCATTGTTTTAGGCTTTATTCAGGCTAAGCATTCATTGTTAGAGGTCTATTCAGCCAAGAATCACATTCCATCATTTTCCTTTCATGCAAGAAGCCAATTGTTTTAATTCTCTTTGATACCGAAACCACTTCATCTGATTTTCAAAAACTTGATTGTTTTGAATTAATTGTTTAGGACATTCCATTGTATTCCATTGAAAGTTTCAACTATATAAGTCTTTACAGATCTCATCCTAAAACATCACCACCCCTCAATTTCTGCCCTTCCCCAGTTCCAATATTTCCCAAATTAAATTCACTTAATCACTTCTTCCTGCAACAGTAAAAAAATCACACACCAAATTTAATCAAAATCCTACTATCACTTATTGAGATATCTTGATGACAAACAAACACACAGACAGACAAACAGAGGGAAAACATAACCTCCGTTCAAATTTGTTGGCAGAAGTAATCAAATGCTGGTTTAATAAATATTACAGGAGAACTAGGACCCCTTTAATGAAGATGACTTTTTAATAAATTTTTCAAATATTCCTCAACCTGGGTCAGAAAACTTTGCTAAATATTCTAGAGTCTCTACAAAAATGCACCCTCACTTTTTGGCATAGTGTCCCTTTAACATGATCAGCATAATTAGCATAAAAAGTCAAGCACTATAGTAAGATAGTCAAAAAAATATTTTTTATTCAATATAGTGATATATACTCTTTGCACTTTCACACTATTCCTGGCTCCTCCCATTTTGTAACATTTTTCATGCATCATAATTTAAGGCAGTTGTAACAAAATCCAAGTTAATTTTCTGGTGTCTCTTTAATACTTGGAATTGTGATAGACTAAGATATTTTTAAATTTCAGAAATCTGTTTGGAGACTGATTTTATAATTCAGGATGTTTGCTAAAAACAAAGCAAAATATTTTACAATCATGTAAGAGATCTAAAAAAGTTTTAACTGTAAACTAAGTTTGTTCTCAAGGCCACAAGTCTTAATATAATCCAGAGTTTAAAACATGTCCTAAATTTAAAAATGACTGATGGAGAGTCTACTGTAAAAGACCGATGTCTTTATTAACAATTGTTAAATTGAAAATAATTTGAACAAAAATACCAAAAGATGAAAAACCGTTACAGGAATATGATGCCTAAGTTTTTCTCTCCCTATTTCCTGGTCTTAAACAATTGCTACAACATCTATACTCTTCCATTATCCAATCTATTAACCCACAATCACCACAATTGGCATATTTCCCCAATCTGTTACATCCTCTAGACTATCTGATCTTAATACGATCGTATTTCAATAAATACGATTTATTTCCCAACAGACAAATCTTTCTATTGCCTGTGATTAATGGCTCCCAGAGCTGAAACCTAAGAGAGCTTATTAGTAATTGTTTGGCGATACCTTTGAAATCGTGGTCCTCCTAACAAATAACCCTGGCATCAATTGACGACTGTCCCACACTCAAATTTCTTGTCGTGATTGGAAAACAAGGATACCATTACAACGAGCTCCCTTGCAACTGCAGTTTAAAGACTAAAAGATTGACGCTTTGATTACTTTCCGTGATTTTTATCTGAATTCTGAAAGGGTTTGTCTTACAAGTACTCAATCAACGTATAATATTATGACCGATCGGTTTATCTAACTGGTTTTTTAATTATCTTTTAGGAACTAATCTATTTTGGAGAAGATGTATAATAAACTAGCTCTGTAACGGATATTGACTGATATCTGTATATATTTACAGTATGTTAATAGAGCTCTTTGATCTTTTCAAATTGGATTACAATAACTATGTTGAATCAGATTAAAGGGAAGGGAAGGGAAACATTAAAAAAAAAAAAAAATGAGGGAGAGCGGGGAGGGTAAGGGGGCGGGGAGGGGGATTAGGGAGCCTCAAATTTACCTTGGAAAAAAACAAGAAAGTGAAAAAGTTTTTTATATGCATCCAGCATACAACCCCCACTTTTTATAATTATTATTTTATTTTTCAATATTTAATAACAAAAGATGAATAACTTTTTTAAGAATGAACCTCACCCCTGGGTTCCCCTGGGTCCACCACAGTTTAATGAGAACCCCCTTAAATAGACCCCAGGTACTCTCATCATATAAGAACACAGAGCTGAAATCTACATGACAGTTCACCGAGGAAAAATTAAACATGTTAAGAGAAAGGGCAATAAGCAAACCTCTAACTTGAACCAGAAAAGGGCAAGGTGGCAAGGACAAAAGGGGGCATTTACACAGTATCAAGGGGAAAATTACACGGTATCAAGGGGGGCATTTACATGGTATCAAGGGGGCATTTACACAATATCAAGGGGGCATTTACACGGGAGGAATTTACACAGTATCAAGTGGGGCACTTACATAAGGAATCACAGGTGGCAAGGACAAAAGGAATCAAAGTTAACACGTATTAAGTGGGCATTTACATGGTATCAAGGAGGTATTTACACGGTATCAAGGGGGGCATTTACACGGTATAAAGGGGGCACTTACATTAATTATTAAGAAATCAAAGGTGGCAAGGACAAAAGGGGGCAATTACATGGTATCAAGGGGGTAGGGGGGGAAGGCACTTACATCAATTATTAAGAAATCAATAAAATAAATAGTGTAAGTGCAACTGTTTGTATTGGGGAACTATAAACCAGCATCAAAACAAGTTAAAACAATTATCAAATTTAAATCTTCTTGAGAAAAAAATGTAGTTGTGAGAAGGGGGCAGGGTGGAGGAAAAAAATAAGAGGTAAAGAAAAAGGGTCAGGGTAGAAGACATTGTGGCAGTGTGAAAAAGCCCAAGGTAGCCTGATAAGTGGTGAACAGGAAGATGTAATGTACATGAAGATGAAATGATATTTATAGGACAGGAATTAACCCACACAACAATATCTACATTGCAGTACAATGAGTTCCCAAATCTTTAGCGTATAATTTGGAACCAAAAATACCAATTTATTTCAATCTATTAAAGGATCTTGCGGTCAAAAAGTGAGGGCACCTTTTTATTAAGTCGAGGAAATTTTAAAATGACACGGTGGTATTTTTGATACTCATGTCATTGAAACATTACTCTCAAGTATTCATAAGAAATCATTATAATAAAGTTTAACGTTAGTATCAAAGGTAATGTGCACGAAAAGTGTATTAGAATATTTTGAGACTCAAAATAAATATAGGCCCTCACTTTTCTAATGCCAGCTCCTTTACGTTTATCATATTATATGTTGCCAAACTCTGCCACCACCTCAATAAATACAAGCAGGGGTCGAAATTCATTCTTTATACCACTGTTCAAGAACAGTAAATTCTCCAATATTACTGTTTCAGGTCAGATGTCGCTGTTCCAAGTTTTTAGCGGAAAACAGGACAAATTCCTTTCTGCAAAATTTAATGTGTAAATACAGTGTGTATGATGGTTATTGCAGTTTTTACTGCCATCCAGTTCTTATAGTTATATGCGCACGCAGCCTTGCATATGTGTATTCATGATTAATTGTGCTGACATTTGCAGACAAGGTGGGAAAAGATTTTTGTTACTGCTAAAAAATTTTGATGATCACCTTGTTTGACAAAAATGCATTATTTTTATAGCAAAAAACAAGTGATTGATCATTGATTGGCAACAAGCTTGTGGAAAGAACACTGTTCACCGGAAAATTGATGTTTGAAAATTCACTGTTCCTGCATAAAAAGCACTGTTCTCTGAAAAGCGGAACAGTGAGAAATTCGACCCGACCAGTGTTTAATACAAATTCCGGAAATCACCATGTTTTAAGTATAAACAGTACCAGATTCATTTCATTTCTGTAAGTCTGTAATTATGAATTGTCTGTATAAAGTTACACAATAATTGCCACGGGATAACCTGTCAAAACGGTTATGAAGGAAACCTGCTGACACTTACTCCATGGGATTTCTTCAAAGATTACCAAAAAAATTATTACCAATCATATAAGATTCATTTCATACCAAACTATGTTGAATACTGATATTACATTGGGGACTGAATGAATCTTCATCATGAGTAAAAGTAATGTAAGTTCACTGCTGAGAATGAAAGTAGATCAGAAAGTTGAAGTAAGGTCAGAGCTAATGCAAAACTTTATTTTTGCTGCTAAAGAGAACTTCCAAAACTACAGTTTAGAAAATTACGGTTTCGATCATTTAAACTTTTGGGAGCGTATCATTTGAACAAAAGTGTTTGATGAAGCTTTTTTTTTATTTCACATGAAAAATTTGAAAGAATACCTTTATTTAAATATGCACTATAATATGAAGAATGTTCTTATCATCAATGTAATTTCTACCATCTTGAGAAGTGCACTATAATATAAACAATGTTCTTATCATCAATGTAATTTCCACCATCTTGAGAAGTGCACTATAATATAAACAATGTTTTTATCATCAATGTAATTTCTACCATCTTGAGAAGTGCACTATAATATAAACAATGTTTTTATCATCAATGTAATTTCCACCATCTTGAGAAGTGCACTATAATATAAACAATGTTTTTATCATCAATGTAATTTCTACCATCTTGAGAAGTGCACTATAATATAAACAATGTTCTTATCATCAATGTAATTTCCACCATCTTGAGAAGTGCACTATAATATAAACAATGTTCTTATCATCAATGTAATTTCCACCATCTTGAGAAGTGCACTATAATATAAACAATGTTTTTATCATCAATGTAATTTCTACCATCTTGAGAAGTGCACTATAATATAAACAATGTTCTTATCATCAATGTAATTTCCACCATCTTGAGAAGTGCACTATAATATAAACAATGTTTTTATCATCAATGTAATTTCTACCATCTTGAGAAGTGCACTATAATATAAACAATGTTCTTATCATCAATGTAATTTCTACCATCTTGAGAAGTGCACTATAATATAAACAATGTTCTTATCATCAATGTAATTTCCACCATCTTGAGAAGTGCACTATAATATAAACAATGTTTTTATCATCAATGTAATTTCTACCATCTTGAGAAGTGCACTATAATATAAACAATGTTCTTATCATCAATGTAATTTCCACCATCTTGAGAAGTGCACTATAATATAAACAATGTTCTTATCATCAATGTAATTTCCACCATCTTGAGAAGTGCACTATAATATAAACAATGTTCTTATCATCAATGTAATTTCCACCATCTTGAGAAGTGCACTATAATATAAACAATGTTCTTATCATCAATGTAATTTCCACCATCTTGAGAAGTGCACTATAATATAAACAATGTTTTTATCATCAATGTAATTTCTACCATCTTGAGAAGGGGACAGAACCATGTAGTCATACCTTCTATTCAAGGGCATGTCTAGATTTGAATTGGAAGGGGGGGGGGAACCTTGAGACCCTAAAACTCCAAGCCCAAGGTAAAAAGTTTATCGCCTCCCTCCCGACAATGAACCACATCTTGGAATATAAGCCCCAATACCAAAGAAACAATACATTTCAAGGGGCAATACATTTTTCCCCCTTGGAAATCTAACTGCATGATTATGCCTTTGGAGACCTTTTATATATTCCCCACCAAATGTATCCATAAAGATTGACACAGTACAATTCATCAGTATGGCTACATTGGCATCTTGCTCCGCGGTGTCCCTATTCCATACCCTTAAGACTGCCACCAGGAACATCAACCTGCATGGTATACCATGATACAACCAAAATTTTGCCCTTTTTCATTTTAGGGAGAAATTTTATATGACTTTTAAGAAACAACAATTAAACGGAGGAAAGCAATTAGCTATGAACTTATCACATAGCGTTAATCTATTGCTTATTGATTCATCCATTTTTAATCAATAAATACCTATATACCATCATGCTCATTATAATTCTTCAATGGATTGATATTACCACACTATTTTCTCTAAAAAAATGAATTACAATCCATAAATATTGAGTCACAGCAAGGGGTGACCACTCAAGTCTTATGATATCTCAAGATATACATACCCACCAGAAATATTTAGGATAGGATATCCTCAAACAGTACTTTAATACTTGATTTTTCAGAAACTTGACCCAATTTTTTTAGATTAGTGAAATTAATCTGATGTTATATTTTGCCAATGACTGCTGCCACACATTCAAAATGTGAGGGTACAAGATTTAATAACAGAATTGCACAAGTACTTTCTGATTTTTTCTGGATTTTTTCTTTAATTTTTTTTTTCTTTCTTCAATTTATGTAAACGTTTGTCTGAAAATTTATGAAGACAAGTGTGATTCTTGATGAATAGAGTATAGTGTGCATGTCATGGTTGGAAAAACCACTCGCCTGTTTGCCATTGGCAAGCAAAGAAAAATTGTGGCGAGTAGAAATATGATATACTGTTGTACTCGCCACACTTAATTATAAAGCTCACCAAGTTGTATAAATGATTGGTGAGTGACTTTTTTTTGTATTTTCCAACCCTGGTGCATGTGATATCTTGTGAGGCAAACCTGAATGGGACAAAACATTTGCACTAAAAGTTCATTAGCGTAATTTGCGATCCAAATTCAGTAAAAATCTGTCAAAATTTCACAATTAAAGATTACAGATTTTATTTGGAAAGAGCACACTAAAACAACCTGCAAAATGCTGAGCCAATGTGCTTACAATGGCTGCAAGTTCATCTTGAAGCAATGAAAATATTCTGACGATAAAAAGATCACATTAGTCTGGAGATAGATCAATTTCTTTTACTATAAGTGTGATAGGAAATCTCTAACATGTACTTTTCAGTGTGAAAAGCCTGCTACCAAAAATAAATGTTTAAAAACCAATGAAATACACAGCAAAAAATTATGAACAAGAAAAACAAACTTCTCTTTAAATTTTCAAAATTAGCACATAGAGTTTCCCTAAAAATTGTTTATGTACTTATGAAAGTTCACAAACCTATAACAGATGTTTCATTTTTGTCATTTTTTCTTCTTTTTCACAGGATTTCTACAGCAATATATTTAATGTAGCCTATACCTGTGCATAAACCTTTGTAAGACACACACTGATTAAATAGATAGAGCGAACTGTCATTTCTATTTCAATCTTTTAGAAAATCTGCATCCTGCCCCAAATATTGTATTGAGGCAAAGATATCAGGAGTCTTTACAAAATTAAAGCAAAAATTGATTTTATTCTGGTAATAAAAATATAAATCTGTGGATACACAATGTATCTTATAAGATTCAATCATTCCTTACCTAAATCACTGAGATCTTAATTGATAGCTCCCATGATGCCTTAACTAACACTCGTCTTCTAGCACTGGAGAAAACTTTAAAGAGGCAATCTCGTGATTCCTGTTCCAAGAAAATTAATTGACCCATCACCAATAGACCCGATACATACTACTAACGTCACTTCTGCAGCAGTAAATGATTGACTTGTCGGTGATGGTGTAAATATTTCAACCAATCAAAACATTGGATTGCATTGTATTCTAATTTCCACATTAACACAATATCTGGCCTTTAAGTAATCTCATCATCCTCCCAAACGTCACACACCAATTTCACGCTTGTCTGCCCATGATTGATAGATTTCAGTTGGCTACGCAATTCCATATTTAGCAATTGTAACTTTGTGTACTTAATGCTTCATATATTTTCAGCTCAATGGCAAAATATTTGTAATGCAGGCAAATCAAGTAATTATCTTTACGTTTCATTCCTAACATCATTTGGGGCGGCTCTGAAATGCTAAAATGAAAGAGGAAAGTGAATGTTTGTGCTTGATGGAGAAATACTTAAAACGTACATGTACTGCATTTAGGAATCTGATATGCAAAAAAGAACAAAGCATTTTAGGTAAAATATGAAACTCTTTTTGCAACTCCTCATGCCTCCCTCCCCCCCCCCCGTATATAATTTTCCACACCTTGTTTGATTTTAATTCTTTTAAGATCAAGTTACTTTTTCTCAGATCTTAAACGGTGGCTTTACGAAGTTCATATTAATTCATGATAGTTTCAGCATAAACTGCACCATATAAATTATTCATTCATAATCATTTCAGCATAAAGTGCACCATATAAATATGTCTACACTATGATGAATCTTTATCTGCAATGACTATTTACCTCCTTTGGTAAAAGTTTTCTTTCTGTGAGCTCTGCAAATAATATTGTATTCATACAATACTAAAGTGATAACAAATGAGGAAACATATTTCCATAAGAAGTTGAGGAGATAGGTCGGTCAGTTGAGTGCACCACTAAGATGCTGGTGGTTTCAGGTTTTCCACTGAGAAGCAGAACAATTGGCTGACATCAAGTGCAGAGGTTGATCATCTGCAACCCACCTTCTCCCCACCCACCTGTTAGGAACAGTAGCAGAATGGTGCTTAGTGAGCGATCACTGTCCATTACATGTTAATTCAAGGACATAAAATGGCTGTTCCAACGGTAGGGTTCCTCGCCCCTACCAAGCTTAGGGTTCCTCACCCCTACCAGGCTCTCTAAACACTTCTTGAAAAGACCAAGGTGAAAACCTGGTGATCAGCCACCAATCTGGTCCATGCTCCCAATTGGGAGATCTCCTGATTGGGAGATTAAGACATGCACAGCGACCATAATTTAAACTATTGCTAATAAGTTCAGCCGTTAATTATTTTGCTTTTCAAATTCTACATATCTAAAGTTGTATACTTTGCAAATGATATTGAAATTAATATTTCTGTATAATTTAAGCTTTTGCTGGTGACTAAATTGATCAAATATTTGCTCTTCAGAAAATATTGAAATAAATTTGTAATGGTTACTTTAAATTTTTAATGATTACTTTAAAAATTCCTGGTAAAAGTCAAATTTGCACTGGTAAAAATAGAGGAAAAAAATTCATCATTCAGTCGCACCAATAAAATAAGAATATTTTGCATGCATTTTTCCTGAAATTGGTTTAAAGCTATTTACCATTATGTATTTCCTTAGAGAGATTTGAATTTGGAAAGATGCATTGTGGGTTATAATGACAAAAATCTCCCGAATAGGATATCTCCTGCTCGGGGAATGGACCAAACTGTCCACTGCGATCGAAATTCAGAAACTGACATACTGTCAGCTTGGTGTTGTTACCCCAATATGAGGTTGTTGCCAAGTTCCCAATCGCGAGAGGCCAGCTCTATAGTTACATACAGCTGAACATTAACACTGAATATACTACATGTATGAACATGCCTCAAAGGCACTGGTAACAAATATGTATAATAAATGAAATAAATTACTTTCATGGCCAGTTGACATTTTTAGCTAAAATGTATAGGATCTAAACCCTTTACACCTGTGAGAAAAATATATAATTATTATCTTAAAACTCTCATCCAAAAGTCTCTCTACCACATCACTTTTTTAACTCCCCCATCATAACTCCCCATCTATCCAATTTCTTCCAGAACTGATGACAGACAAATCAGACTTGTAGTCGAGTACATTTTCATGAGTACGAGCAGACCCCTAGCTTTGCTGTTTCACAGGGGCAGCCCGTCCCACCCGACCATTGGCCCGCCCTGCCTCCTGGGAGTCCGCCCTGCCCCTGGGGTCTGCCCTGCCCCTCATGAGAAAAGTTTGTTGTTTTTTTGTTTTAAATTAACCAAATGATCTTAATTAGCCTCATAAATGAAATACCTTACATGGATACAGAACACAGAATGATAGCATAGTAAACAACTGTCCTGTTTGGCTATTGACTGGTCCTTATTATTCATAATAGCTTCATTCTGAGATATATGATTGTAGCTAAAATCCCAGAGCTTCTTTACAAGGGGATCGAGCCTTAAGGGGGCTCCTGGACTCCATGCGTGCATTACTGTGCCCATCAACAAGTCTAGCACCCTACCCCTTTTTATATCAAACTAGGGGTCTGACGAGTACAAAAAGCTATACTCGAGTACGAGTATGAGTAAAAGTATGTACTCGAGTACTACAAGTCTGCAAATCACTACATGTTGACCAGACACTTATGCTTCTCAGATGACTTGCATCAAAAGTAAATTCCGTCAAAGTCAGCAGAAAATTTCATCCTGTATCTTCAATTTGACCAACATAACAATATCGAACAATACCACAGTGACAAGGGTTATCAAAACAATTACTCCAATGTTCCTCACAAAAATTAACTCTTTTACCCGATACAGAGCTTTAAGTGACCTACTTTTCTTAATCCCCCGTGTACTCCTCCTTAGAACTTCTCCCAAGCCACCGCCTCTATTCTCTGATCTCATCATCCGTAATTGCCAAACTCGCTCGGAGCATTTTCAAACTCCATTTTCCTAGCAGGTTGAATTCAGCTGGGAGTGTCACGCACACGTGCATAGGTGAGAAAGCCTTAAAACGCTTATGTCAGCACTTTTAAATCCTTGGAGGAGTGAAGGTACTGACTACCTACAATCCTGTTTAATCTAATGGAATTAGCCTCGTCTTTGAAAGGCTACTTAATTGCTGGGCTAAAGTAGGGCAGTGACTGCGATGGGCTGCAACTAATAGTACAGCCCTGACAGGCTGATCAATTTTTAGATTTAACGCTACTTTTATTTCTGTGCACATTGGTTGGCACATATTCAACTTGGAAAACTTTGACTGCTCTGGTGTTGTACATTAACATGACCCAAGTAAAGTTCTCTCCACTTAACATTGAATAACTTCCATAGGCCTACATGCACAGACACATCCTACATCCACATCCACAGACACATCCTACAGACACAGACTCATCCTACAGACACAGCCTACTGACACAGACACATCCTACAGACACATCCTACAGACACAGACACATCCTACATCCACAGACACAGCCTACATCCAGAGACACAGCCTACATCCACAGACACATCCTACTGACACAGACACAGATACATCCTACATCCACAGACACATCCTACATCCACAGACACAGCCTACATCCACAGACACATCCTACTGACACAGACACAGCCTACATCCACATCCTACTGACACACACACAGCCTACATCCACATCCACAGCCTACATCCACAGACACAGACACATCCTACATCCACAGACACATCCTACATCCACAGACACAGCCTACATCCACAGACACATCCTACATCCACATCCTACATCCACAGACACAGCCTACTGACACAGACACATCCTACAGACACATCCTACTGACACAGACACATCCTACAGACACAGACACAGCCTACATCCACAGACACAGCCTACATCCACAGACACATCCTACTGACACAGACACAGCCTACATCCACATCCACAGACACAGCCTACATCCACAGACACAGACACATCCTACATCCACAGACACATCCTACATCCACAGCCATCCTACATCCACAGACACATCCTACATCCACATCCTTCATCCACATCCACATCCTACATCCACAGACACAGCCTACATCCACAGACACAGACAGGTCAGGCATAAAAAATATACGATTTTTGAAGGCTTAAACATTTCAAGCAGACATGCATTCAAGCATATCCCCACCTCCAAAGCTATATAAAATGTGTGTACTGTACACAACCTTGAGGTACACAAAAGGCATATGACCTGCATTACCACCCCCTCCACCATCTCCCAAATCCAGATAAAACTACAACTCAAGCATGTTTGGTACTATGAAAAAAGATATACAAAATTCGGTACATAAAATCGTTCTCCCCCATGACAAAATGCTGTCCATACCCTCATGTACCATCATAAATATCTCCATTCTCCAGACAAAATCCTAAATCTGAAGCCTTGTTTCAAACTTTAACCTGCAATCTATACATGATTTTATTCTTTTGAAGCATGTCTAATTCTTCAACCCTGCTATGACTATCAAATTTACGATTACACATTTTTTGGGAGTCACGTTCGTGTGTATGATATTCAAAGAGGAAATAGTGAAATCATCCAAATTTGTCAATGTGAGAAAAGTGTGTTACCACAAAAATACCTCCATATTTGAAAAAATGCATAAAATTTAATATGCTCATTTTTTCTTACTTGTTAATATGATATGATTTATTGAAAATGTTATGGCATTTTAAACTACTTAAATAATCTTTCTCAAAATCATTTTGAAATATTTCAATATAATGAACAGATTGTTGAGGAATGTGAATAGTAAAGCTGTGAATATCAATTATTGGCTGATTTTACTCACTTCTACACAAATTTACAAGTGCTTTAAACATGAGTAAACTCCTTGAAGAAGATTCCCATGAATAGTCATTTTCATATATATTATGCATTGTGCATTGTGTCCTTGACAAGACACTTTACTCTACTTGCTTCACTGTCCACTCAGCTGTAAAATAAGTACCAGCACTGCTGGGGAGTTAATCTGCTATGGACTGGCATCCCGTCCAGGGGGAGTCATGTACTCTCATCCGGGGATAAGCACCGACCCAATGAACATAATGGCTCTGATGGATTTAGCTCTTTTTTATTTTTATTAAACAAACAAATTGGCGATAAAACCCATGCTGATATCTTATTCCGTTTTGCAGTTATGACATCACACTGTACACTGTGAGGTCACTTTTCAACCCATTGGTGAAATCTTTGAAATGCAATAACTCCTACATGGAATGAGATATCAACATGTTTGTTTTCTTCACCAATTTGTTTCTTTGGTAGTAATTCCCTGTCTTATAAATAAAACAAAATATTTATGGAACTACGCCTACTAACTGTGGTGTAGCGGTTATCATACCTGTCTATAGACCACGAGGCCCTGGATTCAAGCCTGGGTTGGGTAGACACGCCAGTGTACCACAATTGGTCATCAAAGGCCGTGGACATTGACTTGGTTGTCGATGTTATGTCTGTCCGTACGTCGTACCTGTGTTCTCGTCCGGGTCATATTAAGCGTTTCGTGATTGTTACTATCATAACAAAGACGCCCGTCATTGTAATTGTGTGTTCACTCATCGTCGTCGTAGGAATATTCCTTTAAAAGAGCATTGGTGTAGCCATGGATACGACATGGTCGTACAACCCTCCAATGTTGCAATATGTTATAAAGCAGTAACAAAACAACACACCAAATGTAATCAACATCAAATGATCAGTTTTTGAGATACTGTATACATGTTGATAAAGACAATTTGCATTAAAACATCTGCACCCCTCTATTTCTACCCTTCCCTAACCCCATTATGTCCAAAATTGTACTCACTTCGTCTTTAAGCAGTAACAATTTAACCACACACCAACTTTAATCAAACTGACGATCAGACAAATGGACAAACAAACAAACGCAGGCAAAACATAACTAAACTAATAGGAGGAACAAATACACAAACATCAAGATTTATGACACAAATTCTGACAAAGTATTTTGTCAAATAAGATAATATATTCCCATCCAAAATCAAACTACATACAGTAGTACAGTCTCATAATGAGACAGAAATGAAATCCTACCATGAACATTTTCAGATTTCTTAAAGCATTCATTATTGATAAATTTACATTTATGCCCCATGCGGGACAAAACAAGTAACTAATTCTACTTTTCTATCCTTTGCTCTTTGTAATGCTTTGAAAAAAAGCTTTTTATACAGTAGATACAATAGATTCATTTACAGGTAGGTTCCCCTCAAGATCTTCAAGTTACAACAGGAATAATAGATATTTCTATTAAAAGAGGGTGGCTGTAAAAAATCATTACTATTGCAACCTGAGTCTAAGTAAAGTTATACTCCACTGAAACAAGTTTAATTCAAAATCTATCATTTTCTCGTGATCAATTACCAAAGAAAATTGGAATAATTTTTTCTTAATTTAAACCTTTGAAATTCAATGCAGCATGGAATATTTCCAACGACCATGGAGATGCATTAATCTTGACAATGAACATCATCTCTAGGGCACACCACAGCAACTTCTGGCTCCATCCATGATAATACATAATCTTACTTTGGCAATGTCTGAAACTATCTATTTCTCCAACCCCCTGAGCTTTCTATTTCAACAATTACCACTAAAACAAAATTATTTCCTTTGCTCTCTTCCGTTTTGAAATGCAATTTCTAAAACATAAGATTCATACTCAAATATGAAGAGACAAAGAGAAGTTTTCATTATTTTGTCAAATGTTTAAAATGCAAAATATAAAGTTCTTGAGGCAAGGTTACATAGTGTGTACTCACTTTAGATTGAGCTCACAATCAGATTCACTGTAGGGGATCAGATCTCCACTGTAAAGATCTGATCTCCATTGTAGGGGATCAGATCTGACAATTTTTTACTGTGAGAATGCTAACTGGATCTGATCAGTCATTTGATCTTGATCCTTGGCAAAGGTATCATGATGATGATCCCGCAGGCGATCAGATCCACCGATGAGATTCTTAAAAATATGTGTGAACGAAGATCAGTGACCTGCAATCATGTTATATAGTTATGCAATATAACTCCAATATTTTTATATATACTGTATATATTTATATATATATATTATATATATATTATATATATATATATATATATATATATATATATATATATATATATATATATATATATATATATATATATATATATATATATATATATATATATATATATATATATATATATATAATATATATATATATATATATATATATATATATATATATATATATATATATATATATATATATATATATATATATATATATATATATATATATATATATATATATATATATATATATGTATATATATATATATATATATATATATATATATATATATATATATATATATATGTATATATATATATATATATATATATATATATATATATATATATTTATATATATATATATATATATATATATATATTTTCATAGGAACAAGTAGCCTGCACTACTTTTTCCCAAAGTTTTCAATGACCCACTTTTTGACTTCAGGTCCATTCTTGCTCAGCAATCAGATCGCCTGCAAAGGGTCTGATCGCAGACGCACACTTAGGTGAGAATATGCAACATGTTCTTTGCTACAATCATTGGACAAAGTTATGACTGGAAGATCATGATTGGAGAAAAGTGAGAACACGGCCTTACAAACTTAAATCTAGAAGTAAATAGAGGGCATCTTTTGAGGCTGAAGTTCTGCAATTGCACACACCATATTTCAGATTTCAGCAAAATGCTTGAAAAATGGTTTAAAAATCATGATTACGCAAAAAGTTGAGCTATCGCTATCTGCTACATGTTCAAAAGTTCAGTTGTTCATGGGTGGCTTGCTATAGGAGCAAGGGGTGCAATTTCGCCCCAAGAGATTTGCTAATAACATTTTGTTTTGTCAAAAAAATACAAACATGCTTGACTTAAAAGTATAATTAAAAGGATAGGCCTTTAGTTCCCCCCCCCCAATCAAGTTTTGCCTCTCCAACTAAAAATCTCTAACAACTGCATATGGTTTTATGGCCAACTCAAATCTCTGTATAGGAGTGTGAAAGTAATGGCTTATCAACTGCAATTCTTTCTGTCATGGCCCTCAAGACGTGACAGGACTAGTATTGTAAACTCCATACTCAAAATCCGCCATATTTTAATTGAGAGTTATATTTTAAACTTTATTAAAGGATTAGTTCAGTGGTCAATCAAGTCCATCTAATATGAAAGAGGACTTCAAAAGAAACAAAATGGTGAAGAAAGCATTCAAAGTTTCCATTATGGAGATATTTAAGTTTAAAGTATCAATTGTTTAAAAACAACTGAAATCAGACTAGATGTGATGTCATAGCCTCAGATTCCTCAAAGTCTTTATGTATTCTATCATATTTTGTCCTGTGATTTTGTGGCCCAAAAACCATGGGATATGTCAGGAAAGTAGTAAAACTGAATCTAGGAATGGTATTTTAATATACCACCTGAAGAAAGTTTGAAAAAAATAATTTAAATAGTGAACAAATTAAATAAACTTTCTTTAAAATACAAAAAGACTTTGAGGAATTTGAGGCTGTGACATCACAACTAGTCTGATTTCAGCCTTTTATACAGAAAGGATACCATACTTTAAACTTGAATATTGGAAATTGAAGAAAATTTCCCAGAAATTGAAAATGTTTGGAAAACGAAGGAAATCTTCCCCAAAATGAAGGAGATTTCCTGAAAATTGAAGATTTCCTTAAGATTCGTGAAATTTTGCAGAAGTTGAAAGAATTATTATTATAAAAAAATTGGGGAAGAGGTGGCTATGACATTTCTAGGGGCTAACTAACCCCCTCCCCCCCCATTAAGACATGCCACTGCTTTAACTGTTACTATTCATACCAAAATATTAAAATCCACGACCCTCTTTTTTTAAAGGGTGTTCTTGTTATTTTAATGCTTCAAATTTCAACTATATCTCAACTTCCAATTGCTATAAGCCCATGATATGCTGTATCATAGTTCCTTAATTCTATCTGAGGAACAGATTTGATAACATGTAAAGTATAGTACAGATCGCCTTCTAGGGCGATGACCCTCAACAAACTCCTCCACGCGACTAAATTTACAACAGTTTTCCTGCTGGGTACACACAACAGAAATATGATTAATTCAAAATTATCACGAAATCAAACATTACAAAATGTGATTAAAAAATTTCCCATTTGCACAGCTTCCCTTAAGCTAAATGGATATCCTTCTATCATTAAGATTGCATTTGATTCATTTTCAATCCCTAAGACAGTATTCAAATAAATTAATTTTTTGACAAAAAACAAAAGACATCATTAGTATTTTTAGTCTAACATTTGCACAGCATCCCCCAAGCTACTTCATGATTCCAGATATTAATCAAAAATTGCTCGAAACTATTCACAAAACTTGATAAATTTTTCGATTTATCAGAAGAGAATCCTCGCTTGCCCCAATTCTAGCAGATGTATTGATTTTTAACAACCAAAATGTGCTAAGTTTGGTAAGTGAGTAGGATCAAATTATCTATTCTTTATACTAATGCATATATACAGTAGATCTAATTCCAGATCTGGAACTCGCTGTGATTGGGTATCAGCTTACCATTGGCACAGTTTCTTTTAAACAGCCAGCTGCCTCCCCCATGAGCAATAAAAAATGAATAGCACAAACTTATAGAAGTGGATAACAACTTCAAAGATCCACTGCTGATTAAAATATAAAATAAAACAACAACCATGCTGTGATACACAACAGGATAAAATATATTTATATGCTAAAACAGAACCATACCATAAACAACAAGCTACATCTACTGCAGAGGCAACAATGGCTGATTTAATGGGAATTTAAAGGATTAGTTCAGTGGGCAAGCAAGTTTATCTTATATAAAAGAGGACTTTAAAAGAAACAAAATGGTAAAGAAAGCGTTGCAAAATCGTATTCCATTAAGGAGATATCCACATTTAAAGGATTAGTTCAGAGGTCACCATGTCCATCTTATATGAAAGAGGACTTTAAAAGAAACAAAATGGTAAAGAAAGCATTGCAACATCTTATTCCGTTAAAGAATATTCAAGTTTAAAGGATTAGTTCAGAGGTCACCATGTCCATCTTATATGAAAGAGGACTTTAAAAGAAGCAAAATGGTAAAGAAAGCATTGCAACATCTTATTCCGTTAGAGAATATTCAAGTTTAAAGGATTAGTTCAGAGGTCACCATGTCCATCTTATATGAAAGAGGACTTTAAAAGAAACAAAACGGTGAAGAAAGCATTGCAAAATCTTATTCCACTAAGGAGATATTCAAGTTTTAAGTTTAATATCATTTGTGTAGAAATGACTGAAATCAGACTAGTTGTGATGTCACAGCCTCAGAATCCTCAAAATCTGTAGGTATTTTAAAGAAAGTTTATTTAGTTTTTTTACTATTTCAATTATTTTTCCTCAAACTTTCTTCAGGTGGTATATTATAAATACCCTTCCTAAATTCACTTTTACTACTCTTTTGACATATCCCATGGTGTTTAAGCAACAAAATCGCAGGACAATATATAATAGAATACATAAAAACTGTAATAAATCTAAGGCTATGACATCACAACTAGTCTGATTTCAGTCATTTCTACACAAATGATACCAAACTTTAAACTTGAATATCTGCTTAACGGAATAAGATTTTTGAATGCTTTCTTCACCATTTTTTTTTTTTTATTCCTCTTTCATGAAAGATAAACATGCTTTACCACTAAACTAATCCTTCAATTATTAAGTAACTTTATCTCAATCAAACTGATTAAGAATAACAAATATTAAAAATATCAAGAAAAAACAATACATTTTAATTCCGTATGAAGATGAATGTTTTACAGCTTTTTTCCAACTTTTTATTTAACTCAAGAATATATGCAAATTTGTGATGTAACCAGTTAAATAGCTTTCCAATTTCTCAATTATTTTGATCTTTTTTTCTATTTCTGCCACAGCAGATTGAAAGAGCACTGTTATAGTGTACCTAACTAATAATTTGTCAAACTTGACAATACCTCCACCATCATTTTGATAGATTATAGAATAAAGATCAGATTCTGGGCATGCCTAGCAACTTAATACTACTACTGTATATGTCCTAAATTTCCTAAACTCAGGAACTTTGATCAGT
This sequence comes from Chiridota heheva, assembly GCA_020152595.1. NCBI lineage: Eukaryota > Metazoa > Echinodermata > Holothuroidea > Apodida > Chiridotidae > Chiridota > Chiridota heheva. The sequence goes on along the minus strand of JAIGNY010001799.1, from coordinate 2,104,288 downwards.
TATGGTATATACCTCAGAGACAAAATTAGCTTTTAAAACAGTTTCAAGACTCTTCTAATCAGAAAATTACGCTTATTCACATCAGGGGAGTGGGTAGCTCAGGGGAGTAGGTAGCTCAGGGGGGTAGGTAGCTCAGGGGAGTAGGTAGCTCAGGGGAGTAGGTAGCTAAAGAGAGTAGGTAGCTCAGGGGAGTAGGTAGCTCAGGGGAGTAGGTAGCTCAGGGGAGTAGGTAGCTCAGGGAAGTAGGTAGCTCAGGGGAGTAGGTAGCTCAGGGGAGTGGGTGGAGTAGGTAGCTCAGGGGAGTAGGTGGCTCAGGGAGTAGGTAGCTCAGGGAAGTAGGTACCTCAGGGGAGTGGTAGCCTGGGGAGTAGGTGGCTTAGGGGAGTAGATAGCTCAGGGAGTAGGTAGCTCAGAGAAGTAGGTAGCTCAGGGAGTAGGTAGCTCAGGGAGTAGGTAGCTCAAGAGAGGGTGGCTCAGGGAGTAGGTAGCTCAGGGGAGTAGGTAGCTCAGGGAGTAGGTAGCTCAGGGAGTAGGTAGCTCAGGGAGTGGGTAGCTCAGGGAGTGGGTGGAGTAGGTAGCTCAGGGGAGTAGGTAGCTCAGGTGAGTGGGTACCTCAGGAAGTAGGTAGCTTAGGGAGTAGATAGCTCAGGGAGTAGGTAGCTCAGGGGTGGGTAGCTCAGGGAGAAGGTAGCTCAGGGGAGTAGGTAGCTCAGGGAGTAGGTGGCTCAGAAGTGGTGGCTCAGGAGAGGGTAGCTCAGGGGAGTGGGTGGCTCAGGGAGTGGGTAGCTCAGGGGAGTATGTGGCTCAGAGAAGCAGGTAGCTCTGGGGAGTAGGTAGCTTAAGGGAGTAGGTAGCTCAGGGGAGTAGGTAGCTCAGGGGAGTAGGTAGCTCAGGGAAGTAGGTAGCTCAGGGGAATAGGTAGCTTAAGAAAGTAGGTAGCTCGGGGGAGTAGGTAGCTCGGGGGAGTAGGTAGCTCAGGAGAGTAGGTAGCTCAGGGGAGTAGGTAGCTCAGAGGAGTAGGTAGCTCAGGGGAGTAGGTAGCTCAGGGGAGTAGGTAGCCTAGGGGAGTAGGTAGCTCAGGGGAGTAGGTAGCTCAGGGGAGTAGGTAGCTCAGGGGAGTAGGTAGCTCAGGGGAGTAGGTAGCCTAGGGGAGTAGGTAGCTTAGGGGAGTAGGTAGCTCAGGGGAGTAGGTAGCTCAGGAAAGTAAGTAGCTCAGGGGAGTAGGTAGCTCAGGGGAGTAGGTAGCTCAGGGAGTGGGTGGAGTGGTAGCTCAGGGAGAAGGTAGCTCAGGGAGTAGGTAGCTCAGGGGAGTAGGTAGCTCAGGGGAGTAGGTAGCTCAGGGGAGTAGGTAGCTCAGGGGAGTAGGTAGCTCAGGGGAGTAGGTAGCTCAGGGGAGTAGGTAGCTTAAGGGAGTAGGTAGCTCAGAGGAGTAGGTAGCTCAGGGAAGTAGGTAGCTCAGGGGAGTAGGTAGCTCAGGGGAATAGGTACATTAGCTCAGGGGAGTAGGTAGCTCAGGGGAGTAGGTAGCTCAGGGGAGTAGGTAGCTCAGGGGAGTAGGTAGCTCAGGGGAGTAGGTAGCTTAGGGGAGTAGGTAGCTCAGGGGAGTAGGTAGCTCAGGGGAGTAGGTAGCTCAGGGGAGTAGGTAGCTCAGGGGAGTGGGTGGAGTAGGTAGCTCAGGGGAGAAGGTAGCTCAGGGGAGTAGGTAGCTCAGGGGAGTAGGTAGCTCAGGGGAGTGGGTGGAGTAGGTAGCTCAGGGGAGAAGGTAGCTCAGGGGAGTAGGTAGCTCAGGGGAGTAGGTAGCTTAGGGGAGTAGGCAGCTTAAGGGAGTAGGTAGCTCAGGGGAGTAGGTAGCTCAGGGGAGTAGGTAGCTCAGGGGAGTAGGTAGCTCAAGAGAGTAGGTAGCTCAGGGGAGTAGGTAGCTCAAGAGAGTAGGTAGCTCATGGGAGTAGGTAGCTCAGGGGAGTAGGTAGCTCAGGGGAGTAGATAGCTCAGTTGGTAGAGATGGAGGGTACATTTGTTTGTTTGTTTGATGAGGTCTTAACGGCACCACGACAACGAAGGTCAAATTGTGCCTGAGAGGTCAGATCATTTTAGAGGTAGTAAGGAAAGAGACCAGGGGAAGAATGAGAGAAATTCAAGAACAAAAGCCAGAAAGCTGTGATCGAGAGAGGAGGTGCATGGGTAAAACTAAAAACAGAGTAGAGAGGGGGTGGAAGAGGAGGATTAAATATGATTGTAGAGGGATGCATGCTGGAGGAAGGAGACTATTTTATCTGGAGGATTTTTTGGAAGAACTCAGCAATTGAGTTGTGGGGAGCGAGAAGCTCTGGGAAGGTTGTACAGGGGCAAGCAAGGAGAACGTGATGGATTGTAAGGATGCAGTGGCAATTGTTACAGAGGGGTTGGGGAACCAATAAGGAGGTGGGAGGAGTGAGGTGGGTGTGACCAATTCTAAGACGGGTAATATGAACATTGTCGATCAGAAAGGTTGTTAATGGTGGATTTGATCGATTGTGGGCTGGATAACATGGAGTTTGTTATCAATTTGGAAGTTCCATAAGGTTTGCCAGCGGTCACGAACAAGAGAAGCGATAAGCGGTTTGATGTCAGAGAGGGTTTTGGGAAAAGGGGAAGGGAGGAGGTTAAGGGCAAGCTTAGCGGCTGTATCAGCCCTGTCATTGCCAGGGATGCCAACATGGCTGGGTATCCAGAAGAAAAGAACACTTTTCCTGCAGAGGGTGGGAGAAAAGAGTTTCCGGAGGAGGAGGTGGCAGGTGAGGTTATCCCATTTAAGATTGAGTAATGTTTTTCCACAGCTATGCAGACAGATACGCCGAACATCAAAACGGAAGTACATCGTTTGCAGCTCCTGATCCCCATTCAGCTGTTGAGAGAAGTGGGCATGGTTGAATGGAGCTCACCGTCCTTCCAAGGGTACATTAAGCTGTCGGTCCCGATGGTAGGACAGTCACACCCTACCTGGTTCTGTAAACACTTCTGGTAAAGGATACGGTGAAAACCCAGTGTTGATTCACTTCCAGCCTCGTTTCAACCTAGTTTAACTCAAGTGGAACTTATCAGGATTACTTCATCAAGGAAGATGGTACATATCTCTCTGTTCACATGAAGCACAATAATCTGTACATCTACTGTATCTGCTGAATCTATCTTCACACATCACAGATTGCCATTGAAAACAAGTTTTGTTCTGTCTGCATGGTTTATCTGCATTTCTATTTGATCCTATATCTGCTCTTTGCATTGTTATTTGATCCTACATCTGCTCTTTGCATTTCTTTTATTTGATCCTACATCTGCTCTTTGCATTTGCATTTGATCCTACATTTGCTCTTTGCATTTGCATTTGATCCTACATCTGCTCTTTGCATTTATATTTGATCCTACATCTGCTCTTTGCATTTGATCCTACATCTGCTCTTTGCATTTCTATTTGATCCTACATCTGCTCTTTGCATTTCTATTTGATCCTACATCTGCTCTTTGCATTTTTATTTGATCCTACATCTGCTCTTTGCATTTCTTTTTGATCCTACAGAGAATCATTTCGGAGAATGTGTAACTTCAAATACCCCAACAGAACCATAGGTCTTCATTACAACTTTCCAACCTTCAAAAAGTTGGTGGAAAACATGATACTTCAACCAGTGAAGTGCACTGGTTGAACCCATACAGTAGATCCTCATTTAAAGGTTAGTTTAGTGGTCAAGCATGTGCATCTTATATAAAAGAGGACTTTAAAAGAAACAAAATGGTGAAAAAAGCATTGCAAAAGCTTATTCCGTTGAATTTAAGTTTAAAGCTTGGTATCATTTCTGTAGAAACGACTGAAATCAGACTAGTTGTGATGTCACGGACGGAAATTTCTCAAAATCTGTATGTATTTTAAAGAAAGTTTGTTGAATTTGTTCACTATTTAAATTATTTTTCTTCAAGTTTTCTTCAGCTGGTATATTATAGATACCCTTCCTAGATTCAGATTTACTACTTTTTTGACATATCCTATGGTTTTTAAGCCACAAACACAGGACAAAATATGATAGAATACATAAAGACTTTGAGGAATCTGAGGCTATGACATCACAACTAGTCTGATTTCAGTCGTTTTTACACAAATGATACCAAACTTTAAACTTGAATATCTCCTTAACAAAATAAGATTTTTGAATGCTTTTTTCACCATTTTGTTTCTTTTGAAGTCCTCTTTCATATAAGATGAACTAATCCTTCCATTAATTGTATGCATCTTTCAACCCAGCCCTACCTTCTGATGGAAAAGAAAAGATATGAAAAGAGTGTTTTCCTCTGTCCTCTTTTTGACCTCATACAAGATCCAGAAGGTAGATCCAGAAAAAAGGACGAGATGACTTTAGATGATATCATGGTTCATTTGCCCCATTATCTTCATATAAATGGAAGTCAATCTATTGTGCCTCAGTACATGTAGTTGAACCAGAGATTTTACACTACATTATCCATACATGGTTCTTTGTATAGTATTGGATCTAATGCATTCAAAAGAAAAAAAGAGCCACTCCCTGACTAAATAGTGTTACTATGCTACTAATAATACATTTTACACAGTATATGGAAGTGAATATTACTTGTGTGGCACCTGCAGATTGCAAATTCTCAATCAGGCTGCTAGTAAAACTACAAAAACAGGCAAACCAGAATTTAAAAAATATGTGGCCTTTAGTCAACGTGAAGGTTTTGCATTACAGTGTATATCAATGGTCAAGTTTTTGTTTCTGTAATGACAAAAAGTTATTTTGCTCTTCCTGATGTTTGTGTTTTATAAACCAATCAACGAAAGATTCAAAATCTTAAAACTACAGTAAATATGTCACCAAAATGGACCCATTATCCATCCACAAAAAAACTCACCATGATATGTACAGTAATTCTCAGAAGTCTAGTTTAAAAATGAAACCATTTCCAAATACAATCATATATATATATATATATAAAGGAAATCTCACCTATCGACCATTACCATTAATCACAGGTCAGTCAGACATATCAAAACAACAGCTCTGGAAGAAATTGCTCTGACATTTTGACAAAATATTTTCATAAAGTCCTTGGGGCTATTTTGCCAACAGTGTAATGAGATCATGTTTTGAATGAAAATAGACATCCATTAATTCTTAAAAAGATGAGGAAAACTCTAGACTTGTAATTCTAGTTTAGATTCAGACAGAAGAATTCTGTTTTCATTTTTTCTGATTTTACCTGGAAGCTTAATGTGGGAAACACACTAGATAAATACAGTAGTGCATTTGCCAATTCCCTGAAGAACTTACAGACCGTCTATCATGATTAAAATGTGGCAGTATACAGTTTAATCCAAAATGACACTGATTGGGCTACCAATATAGGTACACATTGTACAACTACATTTTGACCAATCAAACACAGACAAACTTTTTTGGAATTTCTTGATGATGTTACTAAACTAGTTGATTCTGGTCATAATGTGGATGTTATCTATTAGACTTCCAGAATAAGGTTCTGTCAGGCAGGCTCATGTTGAAAACAAGAATGCTTGATGTGGAGGGAAAGCATAATGAATAGCTCTGGCTATAAACTTTCAATCTAATGCATCCAAACATACCCGAGTGTTTATAACTAACTGATAAAAACATCCTTTTAAAAATACAAATGAATCCACACCCCCACATTACTCGCATGACTTGGCCCTGCAGTAGCCAAACGACAATATCTGGTTCTTCACAATAGGTTTCATTGTGTGCATTTAAATAATTGGGAGTGTAATTACTGATGCGTAAAATCCTGAAGTATCTGCGGTGTAATTGCTTCTAGAAGAGTCTAAAAGTCATACCCGTCAAATTGGAGGTTCTTGCCGGTGAAAAGACTGACATTTTTTAGCGAGGATTGGGCGTAATGGTGTGCCAGTTGGATAAATTCTTGGTTAATTGACAGGTCACAAAGAGTTGTTGTTAATGGTGAAGTATCTCCATTGACGAAGGTTACAAGTGGTGTTCCTCAGGGTTCTGTATTGGGTCCGCTTCTTTTCTTAATCTTCATTAATAATATTATGTTTCCCTTGGCTTCAGGATTTGTAAATTTGTTGATGACACTAAGCTGTACAGGATTGTTCACGATGCTAGGGATTCTTCACTGTTGCAAACTGATTAGGATAAGTTTCTTTTTCTTGGTCCTAAATGTGGCAGATGTCATTCAATGTTGATAAATGCAAAGTTATTCATTTTGGTTAGAGCAATTTGGCTTTTTATTACTGCATGAATGGTTCAAATCTTGGTTGTGTTGATCAAGAAAGGGATCTAGGTGTTGTCATAACTTAGCAGCTGCAGGGGCAAATAGGATGCTTGGTTTGATTAGAATATTTTTTTGTTTTCTTGGTAGAGAGGTTATCCCTAATTTGTATAAGCAGTTAGTCAGGCCTCACCTTCAGTATGCTATTCAGGCTTGGAGTCCCTCTTATGAGAAGGATAAGTTCATTTTGGAGCAGGTTCAGCGGAGAGCCACTAGACTTATTCCCGAAGTATGGATTCAATCTCTCTTATGAATCTAGGTTGTGATTTCTTGATTTGACCACACTTGAGTTGAGAAGAGTACGTGGCGATATGATTCAGGTTTTTAAATTCCTATCTGGTTAGTGGTGCTTTGACTTCCTGTTATTTCTTGCATGTTTCAGCTAATCTTCATGTGAAACGTGGTAACAGTTTGAAGTTGACCAAAGAGTTTTCACGAACAGATATTTGGCATTTTAGTTTTTTGCAGAGAGTTATTAATGAGTGGAATGGTTTTGCCTGAGTGGGTAATTAGCTTCAATTTTGTTCACAATTTTAAAGTCAACACTGGTAAGTTCTTTACTAACTCTGGGCATCTTCGATTTTTTTTTGTGGTGGTGGTGTTAGTTTAGGCTTTTTATGGGGTGATTCACCCTTCTTAGCCTGTATTCTTGTTATATTATGCTATGTTAGATTAAAATCTATTTGCCTCTGCATTATAGAGATAACTGGCCTTTAAAATGGAGCTAAATTCTGATAATGCTTCAAGAACAAGTGATGGGCTATGAATATGTAGCATTGCTATTGATATGGATATTGATATGATATTGATATGGATATTGATATGAATATTGATATGGATATTGGTATGGATATTGATTGAAAAAAAGGTATCAAAATATGAGCAGATCAGTTTTTAAATTTGGAAAGGAATTCATAAGAAAATACAGGCTAGGTCACTCTGAAACACACATTACAAAATTTGCATAAATGCCTGCCCTTCTGGAAATTCTTGAAGTATGAAATAAGTCTGTTTTTATTAAGTCTGGATTTGGATCATTTTCAAACTTAATAAAATGTCCTGTGGAATTGCTGAAAAATAGTTTATAGCAGTATAATTACCTGACTTCACACATACTATATTTCCAGCCCTATTAAGGGTGGTATATATCTTATTGCCAGACTTCAAACAAACTTTATTTCCAACAACATAAATTTTCAATATCAAAGAATGAATTGACTAATTTGGATTTAAAATTGCTGTAAAGTGGTCAAGTTTAACCAATTTTGGTTACATTTTTCAGTACTACTGTATGATGGTTTTTAATAGATTTTTAAAACAATTAAGCTAATGATGCCGCTACGCGTCCATATACCGTTAAAGGATTAGTTCATGAGTCAGGCAAATCCGACTATATATGAATGAGGACTTCAAAAGAAACAAAATGTTGCAAAAAGCATTCCAAAATCTCATTTCATTAAGGAGATATTTTAAGTTTAAAGTTTGTTATTATTTGTGTAAAAACGACTGAAATCAAACTACAGGAAGTTGTGACATCACAACCTCAGATTCCTAAAAGTCTTTAGGCAGTCTTTTTTTTTTTGTCCTGCAATTACTGTACAGTGGCTTAAAAACCGTTGGATAGGTCAGGAAAGTAGTAAATCAGAATCTAGTAAAGGTATTTATAATATACCATCTGAAGAAAGTTCAAGGAAAAATAATTTGAATCGTAAAAAAGTTGAATAAATAAAATAGAGTAACATTTGATAAGAATGTGAGGCTGATGATGCCAACCTCCCACAGTAGACTCACTACACCAGTCATTTCTACACAGATCAGACACATTTAAGATTCGCGCCCCTACATCAGCGATGTTCAGTTTTTCCACATGTTAGAAAATCGAACATCTCAAGGCCACTGAAAATGTACGCATCACTGCCCTCACACTCCATACATACAATATATACAATTATACAGGCACTGTACGTACGGAGTTCATTTCGGGAATGGTTTAAGCGGATACAGTGTATACATTATTTAAGAAATATTGAGTGAGGGCGCTGCGAGTAGCAAAGTCGTAGATGTAGGGGTACAATATTGGCATGAAGGGTTTAAACTTGAATATCTCCTTAATGGAATAAGCTACTTGAATGCTTTCTTCACCATTTTGTTCCTCTTTCATATAACATAGACTTGCTTGACCACTCAAATAATCTTTGGACGCAATAAGATTTTTGAATGCTTTCTTCACCATTTTTTTTCTTTTAAAGTCCTCTTTCATATAAGATCAACTTGTTTGACCACCTTAAATAATCCTTATATGGAATAAGATTTTTGAATGCTTTCTGCACCATTTTGTTTCTTTTAAAGTCCTCTTCATTAAGATAAACTTGTTTGACTACCTCAACTAATCCTTGAATGGAATAAGATTTTTGAATGCTTTCTGCACCATTTTGTTTCTTTTAAAGTGCTCTTTCATATAAGATCAACTTGTTTGACCCCTAGATTAATCCTATAAAGAAGGATACTGTAAATGAATAAGCATGATAACTGTGTGGTTAAATTTCATGGACACCTACAGGAAGGATGCAGTTCCTAAATGAGTTTAAAACCTCCAGAAAAGAGTCAAATCACAATTTGCCTGAAATTGATTTTTTTTTACAGCTTTTATGCAAAGCAATACGTTGCCAGCTGAATAGCTCCCCGGTTTTATATGCCAATTGCTTTATTTCTCTGCCAAACGGATTAGTGTCACTTCCCTGACCTGACTGTTCAATGTTGCCATTACGAATGTATAGTGTCTTATTTACTGTAGGTCTTAAAGGAATATTCCCATGGATTTTCATTTTTTTTTTTTATATGATAGAGAAAATTTGGAGAAACAAAGTGGTGAAAAAGTATGTTAATATCTTATTCGGTTTAGAAGTTATAACAATTTAAAGAGTAGAAAAATGTTCTTAAAAACACCTCATACATGTCCTTCAGTTTGGTGATGTCATCATGGTAATTCCAGCACAGTTCTTATGTATTTCTTATCAATTTAATTAATCAGACTTCTTTTTACATTATCGAACAGCATTTTTGGTTCACTATAGAGATAAGGTGGAATAAATAATTTACAAGAATACATTTTGTTGTTTTCTAGGTGTACATCACATTTACAATGATAAAAAATCCAAATCATTTTTAAAGAAATACAAAATACATTGTGTTGAAATTGTCCCTATGACATCACAGATGTTGCCAATCAGTCACTTTTGTCCCAATTCAAAAATATTTTAAAATTTTGTAACTTCTAAACGGAATAAGATATTAACATAGTTTTTTCACCGCTTTGTTTCTAAAAAATTGTCTCTACCATATATAAAAAAATAAAAATCCATGGGAATATTCCTTTAAAAACAAATTCCACTTACAGTAACTGTTCATTGAGACCAGAAGTGACTGCCCCTGGATATTGTGTGAGTGGGTGGGGCAGGGGGTGGGGGGAGGAATAAACTTATATCTTATGGTGGGGGCATATTGGTCATTGACCGATGGACCAACTGGCCAGTCCACCCCTGCAGGATGTAATGAAGTTCATCTTAGCCAAGTTAATCACAAAGCCTGCATTTTCTGTCATTTAAAGGTGATGCTCTATTATACCAACCAATCTCGACCACCATTTTATGATTGGAACAACAAAGGAAAGTGCAGTAATATACAGCAAACATACAGTACTACAATATGTAAGCTTGCATCTTTTATATGGTGTTCACACATTCTGAATTAAGAATTTTTTTTTAATTTGAACATCAAAGTCTTTTCATTCTTGTTCAAAATTATTCACTAGTCTCTTTTAATGATCAACGAAACATAAATTCCATAAACTTATACAAGCATACAACATGTGCAAGCTAACTTGCAATCATTGCTACTGTTCTACTATCAAAGGCAGATGGTAACGAAAGTCTTTTCCACTGTTCTAGAACAGCGCCTTTTAAGCAAAATTTTAGAATATGATTGTTCATGTGGAACAGTGTTTTTATTTTATTTTCAACAAAAATGCTGCACCACCCTTACAGAAATTTTAGCTTGCAACACGCTTGCGACAAATTAACATTTTACGCCTGCTGCAAGCTTGCTGCAAGCTTGCAGCAAGCCTGCTGCAAGAGTGCTGCAAGCTAGTATTTGGAACAAATACTAGCTTGCTAGCTTGCGCAAGCTAACATTAGCTTCCACAAGCTAGCATAAAATACTTGTTAGCTTGCGCAACCTTGCAAAAAGTTTTGCTAGCTTGCGCAAGCTTCCAGATAGTTTTTGCTAGTTTGCGCAAGCTAATTTGTTTCAAATACTAACTTGCAGCATGCTTGCTGCAAGCTTGCAGCATGCTTGCGCAAGCTAAAAATTTTAGCTTGTCACAAGCGTGCTGCAAGCTTGCTGCAAGCTAATATTTCTGTTCTGTAAGGGCAATCGTCAATAACTTGATTTCTGCTCCAAACACATGTTGTGAAACCTAAGTTCTCCCATAACGTTATTTTTTTCCAATAAGAAAAAATGTTCCAACCATGTCTACAATTACCAGCAACTTGATCTTGATATGCACTGTCTGGGCCATTGCACATGTACGACTGTACACAACCGGATATGGGCTTACTGTATGTCTATAGCAGTATAAACTAAAATTTGATGTACTTAGCTGCAGCCAAGCACATTCTAACAAATAAATCAGTTTTATATTAAGTCCAATTTGAAAGAAAAAAATTTGCCCTGTTATCATGGAAAAGGATAAAAAAGTGAAATCTCATCTGGAACAGTAATTTTTCTGAGAAGTTACTGTTCCATGGAACAGTTGCAGAAACGTTTAAAAAATTCAACCCCATATTACCAGAGAAACAAAGGTTCTTGAAAGTTTTCTTTATTGTAATATCATGGAACCTCACGAGATTACAAAAAATGTGAACAAACGTTTACAAAACACCAAAGGTGAAAAATTACCAAGATTTTGAAACCCTAAATGCTGGAAGAAATCACATACAAAACACAAACTATATATTCTTCAGGAAAAATCTGTCTTTGAACTTTTAACCAGCACAATGAACCTCACGAGATTACAAAGAATGTGAACAAACATTTACAAAACGATAAAGGTAAAAAGTTACCATGATTTTGAAACCTTAAATGCTGAAAGAAACCACGTACAGAACACAACTATATATTCTTCAGGAAAAATCTGTCTTTGAACTTTTAACCAGCACACTAAAAACACCCTCCTACCAGCCCTGCTCCTACCATCACCAAAGTGATTGAATTTATTTTCACAACTGCCATATGTTCCGAACCAGGCTAAACATGACGAATGTGTCATGTAAGTTATGTCGCAGCTGTTCAGCTGAATGATATTTAAAATAATGCGCCTTCATAAAAGTCAATTATGTTGGCATCAGACAACAAATTATTTATAGCAACTTTTACTTGGAACAGACTTGTATCACCTATAATGCAAGCTGCACAACCAGAAGCAATGCAGTTTAGCACATGGGATGCAGAATCCCTCATAAAAGAGCGCATTCTCACTTGAGTACAAGCTCGAGACCAGAAAATCCCACATAAAAGAGCACATTCTCACTTGAGTACAAGCTCGAGACCAGAGAATCCCTCATAAAAGAGCGCATTCTCACTTGAGTACAAGCTCGAGACCAGAGAATCTCTCATAAAAGAGCGCATTCTCACTTGAGTACAAGCTCGAGACCAGAGAATCCCTCATAAAAGAGCGCATTTTCACTTGAGTACAAGCTCGAGACCAGAGAATCCCTCATAAAAGAGCACATTCTCACTTGAGTACAAGCTTGAGACCAGAAAATCCCTCATAAAAGAGCGCATTCTCACTTGAGTACAAGCTCGAGACCAGAGAATCCCTCATAAAAGAGCACATTCTCACTTAAGTACAAGCTCGAGACCAGAGAATCCCTCATAAAAGAGCACATTCTCACTTGAGTACAAGCTAGAGACCAGAGATTCCCTTATAAAAAAGCACATTCTCACTTGAGTACAAGCTCGAGACCAGAGAATCCCTCATAAAAGAGCGCATTCTCACTTGAGTACAAGCTCGAGACCAGAGAATCCCTCATAAAAGAGGACATTCTCACTGGAGTACAAGCTCGAAACCAGAGAATCCCTCATAAAAGAGCGCATTCTCACTTGAGTACAAGCTCGAGACCAGAGAATCCCTCATAAAAGAGCACATTCTCACTTGAGTACAAGCTCGAGACCAGAGAATCCCTCATAAAAGAGCGCATTCTCACTTGAGTACAAGCTCGAGACCTGAGAATCCCTCATAAAAGAGGACATTCTCACTGAGTACAAGCTCGAACCAGAGAATCCCTCATAAAAGAGCACATTCTTACTTGAGTACAAGCTCAAGACCAGAGAATCCCTCATAAAAGAGCGCATTCTCACTTGAGTACAAGCTCGAGACCAGAGAATCTCTCATAAAAGAGCGCATTCTCACTTGAGTACAAGCTCGAGACCAGAGAATCCCTCATAAAAGAGCACATTCTTACTTGGAGTACAAGCTCGAGACCAGAAAATCCCTCATAAAAGAGCACATTCTCACTTGAGTACAAGCTAGAGACCAGAGAATCCCTCATAAAAGAGCACATTCTCACTTGAGTACAAGCTCGAGACCAGAGAATCCCTCATAAAAGAGTGCATTCTCACTTGAGTGCAAGCTCGAGACCAGAGAATACCTCATAAAAGAGCGCATTCTCACTTGAGTACAAGCTCGAGACCTGAGAATCCCTCATAAAAGAGCGCATTCTCACTTGAGTACAAGCTCGAGACCAGAGAATCCCTCATAAAAGAGCACATTCTTACTTGAGTACAAGCTCGAGACCAGAGAATCCCTCATAAAAGAGCGCATTCTCAATTGAGTAAAAGCTCGAGACCAGAGAATCCCTCATAAAAGAGCGCATTCTCACTTGAGTACAAGCTCGAGACCAGAGAATCCCTCATAAAAGAGCACATTCTTACTTGAGTACAAGCTCGAGACCAGAGAATCCCTCATAAAAGAGCGCATTCTCACTTGAGTACAAGCTCGAGACCAGAGAATCCCTCATAAAAGAGCACATTCTCACTTGAGTACAAGCTTGAAACCAGAGAATCCCTCATAAAAGAGCGCATTCTCACTTGAGTACAAGCTCGAGACCAGAGAATCCCTCATAAAAGAGCACATTCTCACTTGAGTACAAGCTCGAGACCAGAGAATCCCTCATAAAAGAGCGCATTCTCACTTGAGTACAAGCTCGAGACCTGAGAATCCCTCATAAAAGAGCGCATTCTCACTTGAGTACAAGCTCGAGACCAGAGAATCCCTCATAAAAGAGCACATTCTCACTTGAGTACAAGCTAGAGACCAGAGAATCCCTCATAAAAGAGCGCATTCTCACTTGAGTACAAGCTCGAGACCAGAGAATCCCTCATAAAAGAGCACATTCTTACTTGAGTACAAGCTCGAGACCAGAGAATCTCTCATAAAAGAGCGCATTTTCACTTAAGTACAAGCTCGAGACCAGAGAATCCCTCATAAAAGAGCGCATTCTCACTTGAGTACAAGCTCGAGACCAGAGAATCCCTCATAAAAGAGCACATTCTCACTTGAGTACAAGCTCGAAACCAGAGAATCCCTCATAAAAGAGCGCATTCTCACTTGAGTACAAGCTCGAGACCAGAAAATCCCTTATAAAAGAGCGCATCCTCACTTAAGTACAAGCTCGAGACCAGACCCATTGCAGGTGAATAGATCCGTCAATCTTTTACTCTTTTAACCCACACCCGATATAATCGCAGTCACGTTAGTAATGCTCACCTAATATGATCGCAGTCACGTTAGTAACACTAACCTGATATAATCGCAGTCACGTTAGTAACGCCCGATATGATCGCAGTCACGTTTGTAACGCAATATCCTGTTATAGCTTGTTCATTTCACGCGACCTGTCAGCCTGCGTGCTTACTTTTTGTGGGTTTTTCAATGGCAAACCTTTGTGAAATTGCGGTTCATATCGACTGGGTCTGATTGCGAGCTCGCACTCAAGTAAGAGCACATGATATTGCCTTTCTCCAATAATCGAGCTGGTTTATGATAAGTAAGAACGCTGCCAATCCCGTTATTATCGGCGCCACAAATACTGACCTTCTTACAAGGTTTTCCCAGGGATTTATTATTGTAATAACTCTTTTTCCCAACTCAAATTTATGAGTTAACCTGTATTGTTTTTGCTGTAAAAGGGTGACTTCGAGGTCAGGTACTGTATATCCATTTTTCATAAGCAATGGTGATGTCATTCTATCCTATTATTCAATAACTATTGTTTTTCTATGTCCAGGGTCATATGTGTCTTTAGCTGGATTACGGCTGTAAAAACATTGATTATTCTCATTATTACTATTTAACACATTAAAACCCTTTATTTCACTAATATTTTTCCGACATTTTTGTTTGTACATAATATCTACAGCCACTGGATACAGGCCTGCAACCAACATTTTCCATGGGAGGTGTGTTTCCTAGAAGTCCAGCACATTTTCAAATCATGTACTGTACTGTACAGATTTCAGATATCTTGGTTCCAAAATGGCATCTGCTGCAAGCGACCTACAAGGATGCAAGGCATTAGCATAGTGCACTTCTTGGAAACTCAAACATCTGTGGAGAATTCCCCAACTATCTATCTCTACTACCTGCATGGCTATCCTCCTCTATGGCTGTGAATCATGGGTGTTGTCCCAGGACATTGAGTGCAAACTCAACGCTTTTGCTATCTCCTGCTTTAGGATTATACTAAATATCAAACAGAGAGATCGTGTCTCAGAGTCATATGCCAGCATATAAGACATGACCCACACTGAGCCTCTTATCCACTGTGTAAGGAATCACAAGATCTAAGGTTCTTGTGACACATCCTTCATATCCCAGAGGAGCCTGCTGGAAGGTATGCTCTCTACATACCAACTCGTGGCAAAAGAAGACCGGGGCGTCCACACACCTCTTATGTTAACTACATTCAACGTAGGGTATGATGAATATTGCCAAAGATCGCTGTGCATGGAGAAATTTTGTGATCGCATGCTCCACAGTAGGATGAGGAGGAGGATGAGTATGAGGATGAGGACCACAAGGACGACAACGACTACGAGGAGGATGAGAATGAGGAGGAGGAGGAGGATGAGGATGATGAGGAGGAGGAGGAGGATAAGGATGATGATGATGATGAGGACATCAACGACAACGAGGAGGAGGAGGAGGAGGAGGAGGAGGAGGATAAGGAGGGAGGAGGAGGAACATCATCATCATCATCATCATCATCGTCATCATCATCATGACTGTACAACATATCTTTGTACATTGGGGGAGGAAGCAAAGACACCCATCCAGACCCCTAGCTTTGCTGTTTTAGAGGGACAGCCCACCCTGTCCCTCCATGGGCCCACACTGCCTCACTGGGGGTCCACCCTGCCCCTTGGGGTCCACCCTGCCCCTCATGAGAAAACCTTTTTTTTATATATATATTTTTTTTCTTCAACTTTATAATAATTTTATTTAACCTCATAAATGAATACAGAACACAGAATGATAGCTTCGTAAGCAATTGTCCTGTTTGTAAAGGGCCCCTGGACTCCATGCCGAAAAGACGCAGTGCTTCACGCGCATTTATGTGCCCCTCAACAAGTCTAGCACCATGCCCCAATTTAAATCAAGCTAGGGGTCTGCCATCCCTTTGTCCCCTGCCTGGGGTAGGCCTATATCAAGAGAGTATGAAAAATATTGAAGCAACTGTCATGCTCAATCTGAAGGAAGTTTGAAATATATTTTCAATTAGACCCAAGTTTAGAAAAGTGCGTTACAAGAATTCTTTTGTGTATAGAACGGCTCATGAAATGCCTTTACAAAACTTACTCTAAATTGACACATTTTCTAAACGTTTCATCGTATATGTAAATGTTATAACTTTGTATGTATCTTTATATATATTTTTTTATGTTTTCTCATTTTTATGTATCATGCATATATTCTTACCTTTTGTCCTACAGTATTTATAAATATATTTTTATATATATTTATACTGGATTTTTAATCAATTGAAGTAACTTTCAAGAAATCACATTTTGTCACAGAAAAGTAAAGTTGTCCTACTGTATGTCCAATATGTCCAATTTTGGCAAAATTAACTTTTTTTATTGGAAAATATTCTACGACCAAATAGGCTAATTTCTATACCTCTCTGACTTAACATATATCATCTAGGATAAAAAAAAAAACGTGCTATTAGCAGAATTAATGCAGAATTAAGAACTTAAAATGCGATTATCTCAGAATGGCATTTTTGGACATAGGACAACGTTACTTTCCTGCGCATTTACGAATCTTCTAAAGACGACTTTCTCCACCAATCAATTTTGCAAACTTGTAATTATTGGAACTTGATATCTCCGGAGCCTGATGTCGCAGCAGTTCCCTCACAGTTCTGTTTGCAATTTGTCTTCTATATGATTGAAAAATTGATTGACCTAGTTAAAGGATTGATTAGTTCAGGGGTCACTCAAGTCCATCTTATATGAAAGAAGACTTCAAAAGAAACAAAATGGTGAAGAAAGCATTAACAAAACTTTTTCCGCTAAGGAGATATTCACGACTTAAGTTTAGTTTCATCTGTAAAGAAACGACTGAAATAAGACAAGTTGTGATGTCACTACCTCAGATTCCTCAAAGTCTTTATGTAGTCTATCATATTTTGTTCTGCAATTTTGTGCTTAAAAACCATTGGATATGTCAGGAAAGTAGTAAAACAAAATCTTGCAAAGATAAATTATAACTTACTACTGAAGAAACTTCGAAGGAAAAATAAATAAAATAGGAAAAAAGATAAATATATTTTCTTTAAATACATTAATAATTGCTAAGAATGTGAGGATAAGGATGTTAACTTTCCATGGTAGACTTACTACACCAGTCATTTAACTACAAAGATAAGACAGAGTTTTAAACCTAAATATCTCCTTAACAAAATAAGATTTTTAAGCGTTTCTTCACCATTTTGTTTCTTAGAAAGTCTTTCTTTTATATAAGATAAACTTCCTTGACCACTGAACTAATCCATTAAACAGACTCTATTTACACTTCTTGCAAATAAATCTATTTGAAAAACAAATAAGAGACTATTTACATTTTACACTGATAGACATATAAATCGATAATAGAAAATGAGGAAATTTCTAATTAAGCCAGATGGACTTATTGAGATTGAAACCCACTCACAACATCTACACAAATATTTTAGGAATATACTTAATATGAAAAGAAAAGAACATAACAAAATAAGAAAAAAGAAAATGGTGCCAATGGCAGCAGTGCTAGAAGATTTTTAAAAGTGAGGAATGCCAAAACTTTGATTTTTAAAAGTTAATAATGCCAAAACTTTGAAATAAAGTGAGGGGCTTTTCCTTTTTGTCATCTTTTAAAAGTTAGGATATGGGGAGGGATTGCAGCCCAAAAAGTGAGGGGCTAGGATATGGAAAAGTGAAGGGGGCCATTGGTTTCAACATAAATTAATACACCAACAAAGTGAGGGGAATCTAAATATAAATAAACACAACTGACCGATGCAAAGTGAGGGGCTAAAAGTGGAATTCCTGAAAAGTGAAGGGGGCCATGACCCCTTGTTTCCAACATAAATTAATACACCAAAGCTTAATACAGGTACTTGATTCTACCATATGAATAAACACAACTAACTGATGAAACTAACCCCTTAACCTGCCTGTACAATATTTTTGTTTTTAGTATCAAACATTAAAAAGTTTTAATAACTTTAAAAATTCCAAACGTGATTGTTACATATCTTTCCATAAGAAATCAAGGACAAATTTCCCAATAACATACAAATGTATGTTTTATGAAAATAATTATACAAAATATGGCTCAATCCCAAGATTGTCAATAAACACAAAACAGCAATAACAGGATATCCTTGCGTGGAATGACAGATGGTTCAATAATGTTGCTCGTTTTGCATGCTTTATTTCTCTGTTTTGACTATTGCTTCCAAAAACACCTGCAGGAACTTCAAAAGTGAACATTATTTCCGAAGTAGCTTCATCTACAAAGTTGGGTGGATATTCTAGTTGTTTTTGATAGTTTGAGGGCATCCTACTTATTTCTTTTGTTGTGATTTTAGAGGTTATGTAAGGTATATACTAGGGGAGTGCAGTAGTACAGTGGTTAGGGCATTGGTCTTAAAAAGTACCGAAATCGAATCTCAGCCAGGGTGCTGTGTGTGTCCTTCAGCAAGACACTTTTAGATCATTTGCTCCAGTTCACTCAGTTGTAAAATGAGTACAAGTTTCAGCTGGAGAGTTCATCTGTGATGGACTGATGAAAGTATTCTTGTCCTCTTAGCACCATAAAAACCAGGTATAGGCATTGGCTCTACAGCCCTTGAGGCGTGAAGGTATTTTAACTCAAGGTGTACACAGCCCTTGAGGCGTGAAGGTATTTTAACTCAAGGTGTACTACAGTAGCTGTAAATTCCAAACTAAATGATCCCAACAAATTTGTCAAAATAATTATATGCTGATAGAATGAAGCTATCAGCAAAAACATGAACGCAAGGCTAAAACACCAGTACATCCTACATACATTCTCATCCTATAAACACATTCAGTTGCAAATTATAACGAAGAACAAGGGAATTTTCACCCCGACCCCAGATGTTCACCAGTCCTCCAGAAAGCTTCACACCACTCCATATTGATGTTCAGATTTGCCTGAAATTATTTTCTTCCCCTGAGTCTAACAAGGCTTAATCCAGTGTTTCATTCATGGTCCCAAAGAACAGAGCATCGCCAACAATGCTTCCCACTCAATAAAAAAAAAGTTGGTTGAAATCTATTTGATTGATGTTTAAAACATATAAATATATATTACATTTGCTTTCTACAGAATATTTATGGACTACTGTATGTTTAAAACTGTATGTTTTTAAAACATATGAATATATATTACATTTGCTTTCTACAGTATATTTATGGAATACTGTGTGTTTAAAACATATAAATATATATTACATTTGCCTTCTACAGTATATCTATGGACTACTGTATGTTTAAAACATATAAATATATATTACAATTGCCTTCTACTGTATATTCATGGACTACTGTATGTTTAAAACATATAAATATATATTACATTTGCTTTCTACAGTATATTTATGGAATACTGTATGTTTAAAACATATAAATATATATTACATTTGCCTTCTACAGTATATCTATGGACTACTGTATGATTAAAACATATAAATATATATTATATTTGCCTTCTACAGTATATTTATGGAATACTATGTGATCAAAACATATAAATATATATTACATTTGCCTTCTACTATATATTTATGGAATACTGTATCTGCTTCTCCCCTGCTTCCATGGCAACAATTCTCTGCCAACTTTCTCCACATCCCCTTTCCATACCCACTGCCCCTACAAATTTTTTTAAATATCCGCACCAGTTAGCTTTTTGATAGTAAATGATGACTGAATTAGGAGCCTCAATCACATGACACCTGTCACTTGGAAGCAAATCAATCACAGACTGAATGAACAATTAAAAGTCATTGATTTTCCTTTCTAGACTTCCTGTGCTCTAATTCACTGAAAAGGTACTGGACCAAATATCTGGGGCAGAGGCCATGGAGCTACAGTACCACTGAATACTTTATGTTCTTGGAATGCTACAAACTTAAAAGTAAAAGTATGAGAAATATTTCAAGAAAAGTCATGCAGGAGCCAAGCAAGAATCAAGATGGTAATGGCACAATGATTACAGCATGAATTACAAAGCCATCTAATTTCATAGACCATCATGTACAGCCCCTTTGCCAGTTGTAGGTCTTCATGCATATGCCCACTTTTTAAGTTTAGAGTAAACTGTGAAACCTAATTAACCTTTCTAAGTTTAATGATTGACAGCTTATTTTAACCAATCACCGCACAGATTTGCCTAGCAACAAAATCTGCGTAACTAAGTTGGGGCAAACATCCTATGCTGTAAGTACAGCGCTAGCTAACAGCGCTCGCGCTCATGTAGTCAATGCAACTTACTGTACAAAACAAATTTCTGCACACACAGACTGAGTGACGGCAAAATGGTGAACAAAAATTGCACCTACGGGCCTGCTGTGGGCTTTGTAAATCTGATTGCTGTTAACAAGAACAGTTAGCAAACTGGATTTTGTTTATCCTATTTGCTAAAAACTCTACAAATCCGGAGAAGTGCCATAAATGAATTAAAGCTTGCGGCAGGCCTTGCGAACATCTAAATGTCAACGCATTGGAAATACACAATTAAAGATTTGAGGTTTGTTTGTCCCACATAGTTACTGCGTTGCTATGGTGGGCATGGCCTATTTGGAAACCTGGAAAGTTTAATTGGACCACGCTCAGAGGAGAGGTAAACCAAGCTTAAAGCTTCACTCTATTTAAGTCTGACAAGGGCCCGGTTAATGGATGTTTAGTGAGGCTTAACGGCACCACAACAACAAAGGTCAAATTGTGCCCTAGAGGTTATGATTATATCAGAGGTAGGAAAAAGGTAAAAAGAAATATCTGAGAAAAGGAAGGTTGTACAGGGGGCAGTCAATGAGGACATGATAGACAGAGAGGGGCAGTGACAGTTATTGTAGAGGGGTGGGAAACTGCTGAGGAGGTGGGAGTGTGTGAGGTGGGTGTGGCCAATCAATTTTTAATAGCAGCCTTTATCGGACCATGCCCAGAGAGGGACCTAATCTTCACTTAAATTCAGGCAACAATGGTTAAGATGATTGTTATGGTCCTTCTATCTATTCTACAATTCATCATGAATTCCTTCAAGCAAACAATAATTACCATCATCATCGGTTGAAAATTCTAGCAGTTATACCCCCAATCAACAAAGGAGTGGAGAAAGCAATCACATTATTTTTTGACTTAAAGAAGCATATCATTTCCCATGGTTCTGAATAAAGAAAATCTGAAAATTCTGAAAATCTTCCCATTAAAAATCAAGAGAAATAATAGTGAATAAATCTTTATATACTTTCCTCATTCCCAATTAATGTACTTTTCATGACACAATCAATGGGGATGTTTTTAGAGCACATATTTACCACATATACTGTTGTTTACTCAAAAATCTGAAAAAGAAACAAATTTCATCCCGCAAATTCCCAATTTTCAAAGGTTATAACTGGCAGAACCATAGATTTTGTCCATTTCCGATCAAGACTGTCTGCTTCA
Organism: Chiridota heheva; assembly: GCA_020152595.1. NCBI lineage: Eukaryota > Metazoa > Echinodermata > Holothuroidea > Apodida > Chiridotidae > Chiridota > Chiridota heheva. The sequence goes on along the minus strand of JAIGNY010001799.1, from coordinate 2,082,673 downwards.
TTCATTCTCACAATGCATATCTTAAACTTCGCATCTCCGATCAAGACTGTATGCTTCATTCATTCTCACAATGCATATCTTAAACTTCGCATCTCCGATCAAGACTGTATGCTTCATTCATTCTCACAATGCATATCTTAAACTTCGCATCTCCGATCAAGACTGTATGCTTCATTCATTCCCACAATGTACATCTTAAACTTCGCATCTCCGATCAAGACTGTCTGCCTAATTCATTCCCACAATGTACATCTTAAACTTTGCATCTCCGATCAAGACTGTATGCTTCATTCATTCTCACAATGCATATCTTAAACTTCGCATCTCCGATCAAGACTGTATGCTTCATTCATTCTCACAATGCATATCTTAAACTTCGCATCTCCGATCAAGACTGTATGCTTCATTGATTCTCACAATGCATATCTTAAACTTCGCATCTCCGATCAAGACTGTATGCTTCATTCATTCCCACAATGCACATCCTAAATTTTGCATGTATCAAAAGATAATGTATCTTGATCAACATCAGAAATAAGCTGATTCTTCAAAATGTAACAAATGTTCTACTTGAATTGGTATACTCTGTTCATGCAGGGAGCTGTAATTTTGACCTGTTCATGGAGATCTGCTCTGTTCAACAATAAATAAAATCTGCTCTGTTTAACAATAAATAATTACCAAAAATCCATAGGCATTGAATGGATCTTTTCCTCTATATATGTCAAAGAACTTTCATTAATAATTACACAAACAAACACATTTTACATTGCAGGAAATCCAACTTACTGAAGATAAAAGACAGCAAAATAGTTGTTGTCATATTGACCACCAGGCACCAGCTACTTCAACAAATATTGATTTCTTACTTAATGGTTCCTGGTCAAAAAATTGAATAGAAAATAAATCAATTAAATAAAATAATTAAAGAGGGTAATTTTCATTAAGATCTTTATACAGTAGTACCATTAACAAATTTTGAAGTAATAATAAGTAACTCTTCTTCTTGTTTACCAATTGGGGGAGGGAGTTCAGGCAGGATTTAGCAAGGAAAAGGGTGTGGGAATTGTCAAGATGAGGGGAAAGGTAGATAGAGGAGGGGATGAAGAGCATATGAGAAAGTTCACAGCATTTTTAGGCATTAAATGAAATTTCCAGTACAGCGCGTATCAGTCCACACAACAGGGAATCACGTCACACAACAGATACATGAATTTCGAAATCCAAATCTCAGGTTTGTAATTCATGTTCAAATTTCAGAAACCACTTTCACTCATAAAAAGGCATACACACTGTAAATAAAAGCAAACAGTGTGTCTCTTCAGGGGTTTCATTACTGGTTTAATTTATCCTCAGATCCCCAAAATGATTCCACTTACAGATGAGAGAAGGATCAAATATCACAGGTAAATGCAATGCCCTCTCAATCCTTTATTTACGTCTGAAATCCAAAATGAGTACTATGACCACACAGTGGGATTAAATGAATCTTCAATACCATAATGACAGGTCACTCCAGAATGGCAAGTTCAGATATAAGTTACAAATTGAGTTTTGCTGAAATCTACAGGATCAGTTTCCATAAGCCAGTCTTGACAGAGGTGAAGAAATATATGGTTTACAAATTACTGTATGTGTGTTTGTGAAGATCCAGATTTTACTCCACAGTAATAATCAAATAATCTTACAGATGCAAGAACACCCAGAATAATGTAAAATATCATGGTACCAATGGTTGAGAGGATTAAACCTAATACGATTTACAGTGGAGTAATTTCTTCATGGTGGTCAAGGTCGTATGACCCCCTCCCACCTCCCCTGCAAACAAAAAAAGAAGTGAAATGGTAATAATAAAAACGTCCAGAAAATATGGTAAACGGTGTAAATTTTCCCTTGGCGACCAACGCCCCACCCCCATCCCATCCGAAATGCTGACTACACCCCTGTAAACATGATCAACTATGCCAAATTATTATCAATGAGGACAATATTCGTAGAAAACAATAGTAAATAAAGTACTAAAAAATCAATTTCTGTCGGACTACAAAAAAAAAACATAAAGTGACCAAATTAACTTATTGACGTGCCCTTCCTTACAAGGTTTCCAATGTTTTGGAAATGATCTACAGTTACAGTATGTTAGATTATAAAGGTTCATTGGTAAACTCATGTCAACATTCCTGCTCGTACTATTCAGTGGTGTAGCCAAACTACAAAGTGTGGACGAGGTCCAGCTGTGACGGTTGATGTCGACATCCAAAACGTGAGAATACAAACCCCAACAACCATGATAACGTCGTTTCTGAAGAAGTGAGGGGGTATGGACCCCTCACCCAATTGGAAAATGGCTCCAACTATATAAAATTTAGAAAGGAAATAATTTCAGTATACTGATGTATCAGTATACATTGAGCAATGGATATAGGAAATCCCTCATAAGAATGACTACAGTAGTTGTCCATATAGCTTTTACAGCAGTGGATGTAATTGTTTTGGGTTAATACTGACAAATTAGGTTTGCTCTAATATTCTGTTGTAAAGTAAATCGCACAAACAGGATAAAAGAAACATTTTATCTTCATAACAATTGTCAAATCACTTTCTTTTGACCTCGGCACTTAATGTAACCATCCCAATCATAAGCTTCCCCGAAGAGTTCAGAAGGTCATTTAAACAAATCTTCCCATCCCTTTTTTATCTGTCAGGTCAGACTATCGATGTCCTAAAATGCACTTTTCGTTCATACAGTAGGCCAATCTTTTTATTTTGCAATTTCACACCTCAATAACAAACACCCAGAGACCTAGTGAACCTTTCAGGCAGTTATCTCAAGGAATATCCTGTATAATCATAACAAACTATTCTTTTTAATACTTTTAACTACTATACATGTAATCCTGTATAGTCTAAACAAACTATTCCTCTTTGATCAGGGCAAAATGCCAACGAAGCATGTCAGGTGTGTATGGTCCAAATTTGCCTATTGCCTCTGCCAATGAAGTTGGACGGAGGTTATGTTTACATCCGCCAATGACAGTGTTCCAATATATCTCAAATTTTAATCACTTCTTCTTTAAGCAGTAGCAAAACCACACCAAATATAATCCAAATCCAATTATCAGTTCTTGAGATATCTTGATGACAGACAAACAAACAAGCAAAAACATCCCCACCAAATTTAAATCTTAAATTGTTCCTATGCTCAGTTCTTCATCAGTTCTGGATATTTTAATGACAGACAAACAAACAGACAACAAACAAACAGAAAAACAAATACATAACCTCTGTCCAACTTCATTGGCGGAGGTAATAAATTTGCAGACGCCACATCAAATAGTTATTCTAAACTTCAAAACAACACGATTTTCACACTTTATCAATTATTATTTTGGAGAAATAGTGTTTACAAAGTATTCAGTGAGTGTCAAACATTATTCAAAGCAAACTTGCTTCTACATGTCACCAGTCATTTCAAGTTCAAATAAATACATGCAGGTGAATCCAACACAACTCTCACGTATAACAACATTATTCTTAAAAAGGAAGCATTGTCAATATACAGTGCAACTTAATTTGAGTGTTCAACTTGCAGTGGCCATGACCCTACTTTAGGATTACAGCATGTCTTTATCTGGGAAAGATTCATTTGGCTTCCCAAGTGAAGAAACTAGAATATTAGCACTCTCTTGAGCACATACCTCCGCCCTGTTGCAAATCTAACATGCCTAGAATAATTTTAAAGTTCATTTGATCCCTATACCCAAAATAATCTGCTTTAGAAATCCTAGGCTCACCAAGATTCATCCCCAAGTTTTGATCTGTAATGATCATTTGCAATCTAAACACTTGAAGATTATCTTCTGACTGGATTTCTTCCAAGGCCATACCATTGTTTTCAGTTTTATTCAAGTGAAGCATCATTGTTTGAGCTCTATTCAGCCAGGATTCACTTTCAATCATTTCTATTCATGGCAGAAACCAATTGTATCATTTTCATTGAATTCAGAGAACACTTGATGTAAGTTTCTTTGAGTCCAGAAAATTGTTTTTGGATCTTCATTCAGCACACAAGCTTCAGCACACATTATTCAGCACATTCCATTGGAAAGTTTCAACTTAGTCTTGACAACTTAGTCTTGACAGATTTTCATCTTAAAACATCCCCATCCCTCAATTTCTGCCCTTCCCCAGTTGTTCCAATTAGTCCCAAATTTTAATCACTTCTTCACGAAATAGTAACAAAACCACACCAAATTTAATCAAAATCCAATCATCAGTTCTGGAGATATCTTGATGACAGACAAACTCACCTTAAAATGTCCCCACCCCTCCATTTGCACCCTTCCCCTGTTCCAATATGTCCCAAATTTTATTGACTTCTTCCTTAAGCAGTAACAAAACCACACACTAAATTTAATCCAAATCTAACCCTTACAAATTGTAATTACAAATAAACAGACAAACGGAGACAAAAACAAAAACATATTTAATTAATTTGTAATTAATTGCCTCTTTCTAAGTAATGGAAACATTTTCTGTTTGGTTAATCACTGTGTTTGTACTTTTGGTCTCACAATCAGAGATACTTTCCAGAAGTATCCCACAATGCATCTATCCAAATTCAAATTTTGTATAAGAATCATATAAAAATCAGACAAATTTTGAGTGCGGGAAACTTAACCACTGCGCAGGGTTTAATTTTTTCTTCACGATATAAAATAATGGCACATGAATGATCGTTTCAAAATCTAATTATCAGTTCTTGAGATATCTCGATGACAGACAAACAGGGCAAAACATGTCCCAACACCCACCACCCCCAATTTCACCCTTCCCCTGTTCCAATATGTCTCAAATTGTTATCATTTCTTCATTAAGCAGTACAAAAACTACACACCAAATTTGATCCAAATCCAGTCATCAGTTGTTGAGATATCTTGATGACAGACAAACAAACAGACAGATCTACAGAGGCAAAAACATAACCTCCCTCCAACTTCATTGACAGAGATCAAAAAGATAACAAAACATACAAATAATAGGTGAGGGAAGTAACACTCTGTAATTTAAGTGTCAGTTCCCTGGCAAGATACATGAGTGGTACAGTACATGGAGCAGGGAGTTGCCATTTTGGCAACTTCTTGCATGTAGCATGTTGAAGGAGCGATATCGCCGTGGTACATGCAGCAGGGAGTCTTGCATGTAGCGTGTTGAAGGAGCGATATCGCCGTGGTACATGCAGCAGGGAGTCTTGCATGCAGCGTGTTGAAGGAGCGGTATCGCCGTGGTACATGCAGCAGGGAGTCTTGCATGTAGCGTGTTGAAGGAGCGATATCGCTGTGGTACATGCAGCAGGGAGTCTTACATGTAGCATGTTGAAGGAGCGATATCGCTGTGGTACATGCAGCAGGGAGTCTTGCATGTAGCATGTTGAAGGAGCGATATCGCCGTGGTACATGCAGCAGGGAGTCTTACATGTAGCATGTTGAAGGAGCGATATCGCCGTGGTACATGCAGCAGGGAGTCTTGCATGTAGCATGTTGAAGGAGCGATATCGCCGTGGTACATGCTGCATGGAGTCTTGCATGTAGCACGTTGAAGGAGCGATATCGCCGTGGTACATGCAGCAGGGAGTCTTGCATGTAGCGTGTTGAAGGAGCGGTATCGCCGTGGTACATGCAGCAGGGAGTCTTGCATGCAGCGTGTTGAAGGAGCGGTATCGCCGTGGTACATGCAGCAGGGAGTCTTGCATGTAGCGTGTTGAAGGAGCGATATCGCCGTGGTACATGCAGCAGGGAGTCTTGCATGTAGCATGTTGAAGGAGCGATATCGCCGTGGTACATGCAGCAGGGAGTCTTACATGTAGCATGTTGAAGGAGCGATATCGCCGTGGTACATGCAGCAGGGAGTCTTGCATGTAGCGTGTTGAAGGAGCGGTATCGCCGTGGTACATGCAGCAGGGAGTCTTACATGTAGCATGTTGAAGGAGCGATATCGCCGTGGTACATGCAGCAGGGAGTCTTGCATGTAGCATGTTGAAGGAGCGATATCACCGTGGTACATGCAGCAGGGAGTCTTACATGTAGCATGTTGAAGGAGCGATATCGCCGTGGTACATGCAGCAGGGAGTCTTGCAAGTAGCATGTTGAAGGAGCGATATCGCCGTGGTACATGCTGCATGGAGTCTTGCATGTAGCACGTTGAAGGAGCGATATCGCCGTGGTACATGCAGCATGGAGTCTTGCATGTAGCATGTTGAAGGAGCGATATCGCCGTAGTACATGCAGCAGGGAGTCTTGCAAGTAGCATGTTGAAGGAGCGATATCGCCGTGGTACATGCAGCATGGAGTCTTACATGTAGCGTGTTGAAGGAGCGATATCGCTGTGGTACATGCAGCAGGGAGTCTTACATGTAGCATGTTGAAGGAGCGATATCGCCGTGGTACATGCAGCAGGGAGTCTTGCAAGTAGCATGTTGAAGGAGCGATATCGCCGTGGTACATGCAGCAGGGAGTCTTACATGTAGCGTGTTGAAGGAGCGATATCGCCGTGGTACAGGCAGCAGGGAGTCTTACATGTAGCGTGTTGAAGGAGCGATATCGCCGTGGTACATGCAGCAGGGAGTCTTACATGTAGCGTGTTGAAGGAGCGATATCGCTGTGGTACATGCAGCAGGGAGTCTTGCATGTAGCGTGTTGAAGGAGCGATATCGCCGTGGTACATGCAGCAGGGAGTCTTACATGTAGCATGTTGAAGGAGCGATATCGCTGTGGTACATGCAGCAGGGAGTCTTGAGTCTTGCATGTAGCATGTTGAAGGAGCAATATCGCCGTGGTACATGCAGCAGGGAGTCTTGCATGTAGCGTGTTGAAGGAGCGATATCGCCGTTCTTGCATGTAGCATGTTGAAGGAGCGATATCGCCGTGGTACATGCAGCAGGGAGTCTTGCATGTAGCGTGTTGAAGGAGATATCGCCGTGGTACATGCAGCAGGGAGTCTTGCATGTAGCGTGTTGAAGGAGCTATATCGCCGTGGTACATGCAGCAGGGAGTCTTGCATGTAGCGTGTTGAAGGAGCGATATCGCCATAGGGATCAACAATAAATACAAAGCACCAAACAAATACTTCTAGGATGTTCATAAAACTGTTTGAAATAAAGTATTTGTCTCTGTTAAAATGTCTGTTAGATGCTATAAAGGTGCAGTGGTTCAGTGGTTAAGAGTCATGCAAATATTTGAAAGGTACCAGGTTTGATTTATGTCGTGAGCACTGTGTCCTTGAGCAAGACACTTTACTCAACTTGCTTCAGTCCACTTGTCTGTAAAATGAGTACCAGCACTGCTGGGGAGTTAATCTTAGATGGACTGGCATCCTGTCCAGGGGAGTCATGTACTCTCATCCACTTGCGCCATGGAAACCAGGGATAAGCACCAGCTATATAAGTCTAATGGCTTTAATGGCATCGACCAATCAACTGCTGGGGGGAACTTTTCTTTTGTTTCCCAACCAATCAGGTGCATGTTTGATGGAAAAATTGTAACCAGCAATACACACACATATAACCTTCATGTACAATACACAAATGATGCACAAGCTGAAGAACATTTTTTCATACGCTTGGTCCCATAATGTGCATAAATTGTACAGATGACCAAGATTCGTTCAGTATTTGATTGGTCAATAAGATTTCCCCAGTATTTGATTGGTCAATAAGATTCTTCCAGTATACAATTGGTCCATTATGGACATGTAAATGTCAGCCATGTGACATTTTTAAATCAGTTTTCCGGAAAATGCCAATTCAGATTTAAAAGGGTCAATACATGTATTGGTCTTTGATTCAATATATTAAAGTGCCCTTAGAATATTCTAATTATCATAATTTTGAATTTTATTTTGAATTTTTTTAAGAAGCTACAGTATCTGGTAAGAAATTGATAACATCAGTAAGGACTGCTAGTGCTATGCATGACATCACTACAATTCAATATGAGACAAGATCGCCCCTTTAAATTGTTGTTCCTATATGAAAGAGGACCATATAAAGAACAAGTTTTGTGAAAAAAGTATCAAAAAAGCACATTGTGTGAAGGAGATAATGATTTATAACTCACAGTATAAACATTGCATATGCCAGGAGAATATTAAAGGGTTACTTGTTCAATGGTCAAGCATGCTCATCTTATATGAAAGAGGACTTCAAAAGAAACAAATTGGTGAAGGAAGCATTAACAAATCTTGTTCCGTTAAGGAAATATCTGAGTTTAAAGTTTGGTATAATTTGTGTAGAAACGACTGAAATCAGACTAGTTGTGATGTCATAGCCTCAGATTCCTCAAAGTCTTTATGTAGTTTATCATATTTCATCTTGTGATTTTGTGGCTTAAAACAATAAATGTGTAAGAAAAGTTGTAAAACAGAATCAAGTAAGGATAATTGTAAATTACCACCTGAAGAAAGTTTGAGGAAAAATAAATCAAATAATAAAAAAGGTAAATAAATTTTCATTAATTCCATAGTAGACCTAGTACACCAGTCATTTCTACACAGATAAGAAAGAACTTTAAACTAAAAAATCTCCTCAACGGAATGAGATTTTTGAATGCTTTCTCTACCATTTTGTTCCTTTTAAAGTCCTCTTTCATTTAAGATAAACTTGCCTGACCACTAAACTAATCCTTTAAAACAGAGTATACTAATATAGTAAAACAAACTGAGGTGAACCATATGAGGACATTTTGACACATCATTTTATTATCAACTTTTGACATCTTTAAAATACATCTTTTTTCAAAGGTCTTTTTTGCATTAATTCTGTCATACAATGATATTCATTAGTGATAACTAACAAAAATTTTTTTTTTAAAAATTGTCACATCAAGAGGATCAAGGATTACTGATCATAAATTCTGTGTATGATTAGCATTGAATATATTGATGACAAAGTAATCAGTCCAACTTAAACAAAATACTGTATTATAAGTGAAACTACAGCAGGCCTGGTTAGTGGCATAGCTAAATGGGACAGAGGATATTGCTGCCCATCCCCTTCCCCGGCCAGAAATTTCCCCCAAACGGAAAATTTGTAGGATTTTTTCTGGGGATAATCCTGATGAAAGCATTCGGTCTTTAAATAGTTAAGTTCAGTTGTATCATCCATGAGAAATATATAAAATTTGCAAAAACAAATTTCTAAAGTAGGTCTCAAAGTTACCAACTTACCAAATTTTTTACTTTTTCCTCAAAATTTCCACATTTTCTACAAAATATCATTTTTTCCCCTCAAATTTCAAAAGTTTTTCCTTAAAATATCAAACTTTTTCTTTAAAATGTTTAAAGATATTACTCAAAATATCTGACATATTAACTCAAATTTTCTGAAGTACTGTATTTGCTCAAAAATCTGACATTTTTCTCTCCAATTTTATCCAATTTTTCTTCAATATTTCCAAAAACTTTTGGTAATGGAGGGAGGGGTAGCTTGGATTGGGACCATTTGATAGTTTTGTCCCCCCCTGCAAAAAATATAGCTATGCCACTGGGCCTAGTAAAGATATAAAGTTTATGAATATTGTATGTAGCAATTTCCATATTGGTTCAAAACTGAGCAAAACAGTTTTGAATTTTGAAAATGATTTTTAGTTTAATGCTGATCAAAGTTTGCTTTTTGACATGCAGAATTTAAAAAAAAAAAGATTTATAGTATAAGCAAAATACCAAGGTTGCTTAGGCCATGTACATAAATACATCAAAATTTTGTAAAAAAATTTGCATAATGGATGATTTAGATACAAAATCTGTAAAATGGTTATTTTTTAACTGAATGTAATGCATTTTTAAGCATTTTAGCTGATGCTACCTGTACATTTACATACATGTATCACATATCAATGGCTGCAGAATGTACAAGTGTGGGGGGGGAGGGGAGATTGGGTTGGTATTGGTTTGGTTTGTTGATGTTTAAGGGCACCACAACAATCAGAGTCAAATGTGCCAAGAGGGTGTTAATAAATCATGGTGTAAGAGTTAGGATAGTGAGGAAATGGAAGGTTTGGAGATAAGAGGGAAAAGCAGAAGAAGAAAAAACTTTTGGTGAAAAGAAAGGGGTAAGGCTCTTGGCGCTTTACAAAAAAGACAAACATGAAAGACACAACAAAAGCTTAAATACAGTAAAACGATACAAGGGCCTAAATAGTATAAAAACCTTTAAAAAAAAAAAAATTTTTAAAAAGGTATAAAACTATAAAAGCAGTAAAAAGCAAGGTAGAAAGGTATACAACTGGTAATGTACAAAAGTAGAACTTACAAGTAAAAAACAATCAAAAGTACTGAAAATAGCTAAGAGTCAAAAGCAGCCACAAACAAGTGAGTATCTATTTTGTGATCTAAGAATGAGGTGGATTATAAAGGGGAGTTACATGTAAATTTAGTTTATAAGGTGGAAGAGGTTGTTGTTGTAATGTGGTCATGGAGGTGTAGTTGAAATGATGTTTGAGGAAGAATTGTTTTCAAAAGGTCCGAGATTGAGGATAGTGAGGAGAGAAGAGATCTGGAGTTCTGTGGGGTAGGGGGAGGGGAGGAATTACATCATGTTCAGCATATTTTGTTCTAAATTGTCTCAAATTTAATATTTTTTTGTATATAACCATATCAATGCAGATTTGGAATCTGGGTTATGATTTTAACAGGAATGCCTAAAATTGTAGTTTCTGAGAGAAAATTGATTGATTTTCATCATTTCCCAACAATCAAACTGCTATTTTGTTATCAATGTCCTGTGTAATGTAAGTACAGTACATTGTGCAATGCACAGTGTAGAGTGACAGTACATTCTCCTTATTCAACTAAGTCTCTCAATCTTTCTACTACATTAATGTATTAAACAAGGCCTACAGTAATTTATTGTTTTGTTTCAAAGTCAGTCAGTCATTCCAAGCAGGGAGCTGTTGGTCAAAGTAACAGAAAAGTTTTCCAATTAAGATTATTTAATTAACAAATTAGTTATTGTGGAATAGAATATTTAATTAACAATTAGTTATTGTGAATACTGAAAATTTAGTTTAAAAATTACAGGAAAATTGGCATTGAAGAGTTTATGTAGAATACAATGAATACTAAAAATAAAGAAAGAAAAATTACAGGAAAATTGGCATTAAACAATATTTAGTTTATGTAGGATACAATGAATACTAAAAATAAAGAAGAAAAATTACAGGAAAATTGGCATTGAACAACAAAACTAAATTATAATTCCCAACATTTTTTTCACAAATGAAAATTCACAAACAGACATATTTAAAGAGATTTAAAAAAAAAATTTTTACCAATTAAACAGTTCTATATTTTCTTGTGAAAATCAACTTCCTGGTGTTAATTCTTGTTTATTCTTGCATTTTCTTGCATCATTTATTTATCTTTTATTTTTTTTATTTTTTGTGGTAGTGGTGGTGTTTAGTTTTTTTTAAATTTTTTTATGGGGTGACTATTCCTTTAGCCCATCATCTTGAAGTTATCTTATCAATTGTGAACTTGTTACAGCACTTGAAGGCATTTGCAAAAGGGACAATCTTTGTTATATTACATGTGTGACCAGCCAGAGAATGTCCCAAAAGGCGCTTTAATAGGCCTACTGTAGATTGTCAAATTCTGTTTATTCTTTTTCTTTTTAATCCTCTGTACTAGTTTAACTAAAGTCTAAACCCAAAATCAAGATTTTAAAACTATGTTGTCTTGTTAAATGTACTTTCTACTTAGACCTTAGCCTGTTCTAAATTGCTGCAAGGTACATGTAAGTGAAAAATGAAAAACATACAAATTGTGCACACCCTTCAAAACTAATGAAAAAATAAACCAGCTCAGATTTATTTTATGAGTTTAATAATATTGAATGATACTAAATATTATGTAACTGATGAAAAATGTGTATAATTAGGAGCTAATGTGGATAATATCATGGAATTGTTATGTTACACAAGTTACTTACACTTGTGCGATGGAGGCTTTCAAACACAATTTTGAAAATTCATCACTCACAATAATTACCAATTTCTGGCATTTGGTAAATTTATTTGTCCAATACAGGAAGTACAGTATCAGTATTGCATTAAGGTCGAAAGGAAAACATTAAAATAACTCATTAGCTCAGCTTAGTTAAAACTGTACTTCTGAAATGAAACTAAGGTGCAGCTTGTCTAATTTCATAATCAGATTACAAAATGAACATGGACGCAAGGCAGAAAGGTAAATTCTGAAATTTATGAAAAATTACCAATCTATTGAAAGAAATATATCGATGAATTACATCAGGCTCCATTCTCATGCTCATCATTTTCTCCGATAAACCCTTACTCACCCTTAAATCCGGCCGCACTCTCAGCTGCTGTCTGTTAAACCCGGCAGACCGCTGTTCATCAGCCCGCCGTTCCTCCCGGTGCAGAAGCTCTAACTCTCGCTGGCGTTGCTGTTCTTCGCTGTCTAAACTCAAAAAACTCCAGGCAACAAACACTTGAAATCCCACGAAAAATAAGGCAAGAAACATGGCAAGACGATACCGATAACAACATCGAATAGATCGAGTTGTGCTAGAGGTTTTAAAATTTCCCATTTTTTTACTTCGAAACTTCTGAAAGTTTCAGCAAAGTAACCACTGTCAACTTCCCGTTTTACACATGTTTTGGCTGATTGTGCGAAACATAAACAGATGATATGAGGTCAAGGGTTCACTCCGCTAACTATCTGACAGTCGTTCTATTTTATTCATTTGACTTTGTCTGGCGCTATTTTATTTTGTAAAAAAAGAATTGAATGCCGGATAAAAACACACTGATGCGACCTGGGAGAACCGGCAAACAAATGGCTTCCAGCAGAATTGGGCAGTTCCAGAAAATATCCATAACACCTCCTCCCCTCCACCCCCTTCTCTAATTGAGGAACTGGGAATTGTTTTGGGAGTATTTTGACTTGGAAAATCCGGGAGGGGGAGGATATTTTGACTTGGGAAATCCCAGGGAGGGGGGTTATTTGGACTTGGGAAACCCCAGGGGGGGGTTTTTTGAACTTGATAAATGGTATTTGGACTTGGGAGGTTTGAACTTGATAAATGGATTTGGACTTGGGAAATCAAGGGAGGGGGTGTTTGGAATTAAGGAAACCCCAATGGGGAGGGGTTTTTGAACTTGGGTAAATGGTATTTGGACTTGGAAATTCCGGGGATGGGGAGGGGAAGTATTTGGACTTGGGAAATTCCAGGGGGTGTTTGAACTTTCCCAGGGGAATTTGGACTTGGGAAATCCCAGGGGAGGTATTTGGACTTAGGAATCCTAGGGGCAGGGGGTATTTGGACTTGGGGAATCCCGGGAGGGGGGATATTTGGACTTGGGAAATCCCTGGGGAGGGGGTATTTGAACTTGATAAATGGTATTTGGACTTGGGAAATCAAGGGAGGGGGTGTTTGGACTTAAGAAATTTTGGGAATGGGGAGGGGGTATTTGGACTTGGGAAATTTGGGGGGGGAGGGGAAGTGGTATTTGGACTTGGGAAATCCAGGGGTGTTTTGAACTTGGAAATCAGGGGATGGGGAGGGGGAGTATTTGGACTTGGGAAACCAGGGGGTTTGAACTTTGGAAATCAGAGGGAAGATGGATATTTGGACTTGGGAAATCCGGAGGAGGGTGATATTTAATTTGGAAAATCCCAGGAAGAAGGGGGAATATTTGACTTGGGAAATCTTGGGGGAGGGAGTATTTGAACTTGATAAATGGTATTTGGACTTGGGAAATCCCAGGAGGGGGGAGGGGGGTATTTTGACTTGGGAAATCCAGGGAGGGGGGAGTGGTATTTGAACTTGGAAACCCAGGGGTATTTGGACTTGGGAAATCCAGGGGGGAGTATGGATATTTTCTGGAACTGCCCATTGCCCCCTGAAGGACTTCACCTTCCGGTTGCATGCTTTCTTCCCGTTTGGGAGGTGAAATTATTAATATACAATTGAAAAATATAGCTCAATTATTGAATATTTTGGTCAAATCTTTCATAAATTGACAAATTTTTCCTGAAAACTGGCCAAAATCTTCCCAAAATTTTCAGAAAATTGGCCAAATTCCCCAGCAACTTTTGATGGAAACTTATTTAAGAGTGCAATTTTTTCATGTCACCGGGAAAATTTTGGGTTGTTTTTTTCCTCCTCCTCACTTGAGATGGTGACCCTTCCTATGCCCCTGGATAGCTCATGCATAAGGGATCATGTGCGTAGGAATCGAGATACTGGGGGGTTCATCCCGTCAAGAAAATAGAGTAAGCTTCACCCATACTGCTAAAAGAAAATAAAGATACTTTGCTTCCATCCAATAATGATCAATATCCCAGATAGCACACTACATTGGGGAAACATTGGTAAAAAGTTGGCAAATGCTGGCATTATGTTGTGCTGGCAAATGAATGTTGAGCCAATGTATATGCCATCATATGGGCCTTTTACATTAACCCAACATTAGGCCAACATTAACCAGCCAACAATTGGGCCGAGTCAGTCCTCTTCGGGCCATGTGTCCCATAAGGCTGCAGTGTACTCTCTCCTGATGAGCAGTTCATTTGGTGGAAACTTAATTTAACAGTGCAATGTTTCCACTTTTAACCGAAAATCATTTTTTTCCACCCTTCCTTGAGAGGTGACCCTGCTTCAGCTGGTCATTCTAATAAACTCAGGTAGAATATTTCTGATAAACTTTTTCAAACTTGTTGGCTGTTTTGATTCTGTTTGGGTTCCCAACAGAGCAGAGCCGAGGCAGTTGTCCACTCCTCTAAGCAGCAGGGTCATAAAAAGGGTTACCGCTCAAATGGAAAATTTGCACTGGTAAAGTAAGTTTCCATCAAAATTTGCTGCTATTCAGGAAACCACCTTTCAATTTCCAAGATATGTCCCTAATTTTTTTAAATATCCTTTATTTTCGTGAAATTTTTGCCAGTTTTTCAAAAAAAATTGGCCGGTTTTCGGGAAATTATGGCTATTTTATTGGAAATTTGTGGCCAGTTTTCTGGAATTTTATCAACATGTCCTAAAATTTGGGCTATTTTATTGGAAATTTGTGGCCAGTTTTCTGGAATTTTATCAACATGTCCAATAAATTTATCACATTTTTCATATTTTTTAAATAATTTCCCAATTTCACCTCCCAACCAGATAAAAAGCATTCAACCGGGAAGGTGAAATCTGCTCAGGTGGGTTAGTTTTCCCCATAAGCCTCTGCTAAGCAAAACATTTCTGATTTTGTTTCAAATTGGTAGTCTGATAGTAAGTGGGGCTAAAAACATTGTAATTTGATGGATGCAAATTATTATAATAATAATGGAGTAAACGTTACCTGCAGTGACTTTGCCTCATGTTAAAGAGAATTCAACACATGCTAAATAAAAAAGGAAAACATCTCTAATTTGCATTGTCCTGATATATTAAATGATGACAAAAGATTATCAAATGCAACTTTAAAATTCATTTAATTATGTAACTCTTCTGAAGTGAAATGCAAAACAATACAAAAGCATTATTGTCTTAAAGATTCATGCACCATTCATGGTTAAGCCTTGTAAGCAAGTCCTTTCAGAAAAGCCCGTTTTAAGACTTACAAGTTAGTAGTACCTTTTATTTCATCTGTTTTTACAACGTTTCACTTAAAAATTACACCCATTCATATTTTGGGGACAAATCTAATCCAAACCTCACACAAAATCTTTTTAAGTTCATTCACTTTACTAATGAGGCCTTTGGGAGAGAGATAATAACATTTCTGTGTGTGTTTCATTGTCACATGATAAGGTAGGGGGGGGGGGGAAGGGGAGGGCATAGAGGCACTTAACCAACCAAAACAAAAAAATGCATTGTGGGTATTTGTTAGGTTTATGTCATTGGAATAACACTTCTGGGATACAAAAAATAATTACTTCTAAGTTCTTAAAAAGTCTTGAAAAAACAATTATGCCAGTATACCGCAACAACAATAACAAACGGAAGAAAGGTTTTTCTGTCTTTTCTCAAATCTTTCTTTCACACCTCCTTTCCTTTCAATTCTTTCTCCCGTTTCCTTTCTTTTTCCCCTTTACCAAGTATCACAGCCAGCAACTCTCTTGCCTTCATTCAAGCTCCACCACTGTTGCCACAAAATGAATTCCTATTTATGACATGTTCAGCAATTTTTTCATCTGAAGGCCGTTTTAGACTAAAGTAATAAAAGAATGCACAGCCTATCAATTAACAGAATACACATAAACTGAAGATATAATTAAAAATACTTTAGTTCGTAAGACTGGCACTTGTTAACTTGGCGTTGATAGATCTAATAGGACAGCTGTTGTGTTCTTGGTTGCAGGAAGACCATAAAAAATACATATAACCATATCTGTAGTAACAATGGCATAGCTACTTATTAAACCCTTCAGGTGTGCAGTACACATATATAACATAATGATATCCATTTGACCACTTTTTACTGCACCAGTTATGCCCAGTTTTGAAGATAAACCTTTTACAGTTACTATTATCATATAACCATTGCACTTGGATCTTTAAAAATGAAATATCAGCTGGTTTATTTTTTAATATGCCATGCATACTCGTATAAGAGAGATATTACTTAAATTACTACAAGTTTTTTTACAAGTTTTTCACCCATGTCTGATGCCATAAATGTATGGGGATAAGGGGGAAGGGGATAAAGGGAAAGCGGATAAAGGAAAAGGGGATAAGGGTGGAAATTCCCCCACCCCCACAATGTTGGAATTACTTGATTGATGCACATGAGCAAAAATGGGCATAAAAAAAGGCCATAATATTGTGACACCTGAAGACAAGATATTAAAGTAATTTCTGCTTTTAGAATTATGTGTTGTCTTTTTGCCCGCTCTCATACAAAGGTAGAGGTGGACAAAAAACCATACTTGGACCATGGTGACCCACTGGCTTATATGGTCCAAGCGAATGAGAGCACATGACTCCCCCTGGTCAGAATGCCAGTCCATCCTAGGCTAACTTCCCAGCAGTGTGGAACTCATTTACAGCTGAGTGCGCTGGAGCAAGTACAGTGTCTTGATCAAGGACACAATGCAGCGCTCACGACAGGAGTAGAACCCACTACCTTTCGGATACAAACCCGACACCTTAACCGCTGATCCACTGTACCTCTACGAAGGCAGAGGTAGAGATGAATAATCACCAAACTAATCTTGTAATTCTATTTTGATTGGTGGTAATTTGGAAGAGGAAATGCTGGGAAACTTGCAACTTTTATAAACCTTTCCCATATTCATCCCATACCCATTAAGAACCTATATCAAAAAGAATGTTTATCAAAGCATTTGATAATCACAAAAAAAAAAATAATACAGAGTTAATATACAATTGACAATTCATATATTACACAAAATAACAGCAAAAGGTATGCAGAGATACCACATAGGTATAAACAATAAGCCAGTTAATTCAAAGGATTAATTCCTGGGTCAGACTAGTCCATCTCATATGAAAATCTTATTCCGTTAAGGAGATGTTTAAGTTTAAAGTTTGGTATCATTTGTGTAGAAACAACTGAAATCAGACTAGCTATTATGTCACAGCCTCAGATTCCTCAGTCTTTATGTATTCTATCATATTTTGCCTTACGATTTTGATGCTTAACAACCATTGGATAGGTCAGGAAAGTAGTGAAACAGAATCTTGTAAGGTTAATCATAATTTACCACCTGAAGAAAGTTTGAGGGAAAATAATTCATAAAGTAAAAAAGTAAAAACAATCTTCTTTAAAATACATTAACAATTGTTAAAAATGTGAGGATGAGGGCGCCAACCTTCCATAGTAGACTTAGTACACCAGTCATTTCTACACAGAGAAGACAACAGCTTTAGACTTTAATATATCCTTAATGGAATAAGTCCTTTGAATGCTTTCTTCACCATTTTGTTTCTTGTAAAGTCCTCTTTCATATAAGATAAATTTGTTTGACCACTAAACTAATCCTTTAAAAAGATCTCACTATCAATCATTCAAATGCATAAGTGGGGAACGAAAGGGCGACAACTTTCATTGCCAATCAATCTATTATACATGTTGTATCTTATCAAATTAACCAACTACCAGGTACAGAATTTCACTGATAATTTATTCTTTATTCTATGTGTCTTTGCAATCAAATTAGAAACAAATAAAAACTAATCCAAGGTTTTACTTTGTACACATTCTGAAGTATGCAAAATAAATATTACCGAACAGTTATGACCTCCTCATTCTTTATTATTTTACAATACAAATTAAAAAGATCTTGTTTCAAAATAGATGGCAAAACTTTTCTTTTTTACATCTTAGTAAATATATCTTACAGAAAAATACATCTCTTTTTATAAATGTTAGCAATTCACCAATATTCCATATAGCAAAAGTTTATTTGAAATAGGTTACACTCTAATACAGTTTTTCTATCAGTTTAAAGCACTGGATGGAAAAGCAAATCAACCATTTAAAGTTTTAGAAAATTCAGACTGAATTAAAACCATTCGAGGACAATTTCTAGTTTAACTCAGTGGCAGAGGAGAAGGGGAGGTAAAAAGGGGGGAGGGGGGAGGGGAACCTCCTCCCCCAAAAGAATTCGAACATTTTTCATTACCCCAATAATAATTAGAACCCCCTCCTTGTGATTTTCCTAGATCCACCCTGCAACTTCACCATTATCAGGGCAACTTTGACCCATTTTGACCTGTGGTTGTACCATTAATTTACAGATGAAATAAAACAGAACCATGACCCAAGTAAAAAAAATGATTAGCTTATCACCCTCGTGTGCATCAGTTTTGAAAGAATCCCAGCTTTCTAAAGTTTTTTTATAGAAAAAGTACCACATTATTTTTTTGCATCACTCCTTCAGCATCCGTACTTCCGTTCCTTTCTACCGTAATACGAATGATCTCTTCCAATAGTTTTGAATATTTATTACACCTGATGTGGTTGACCTGATCCGAACCTGCAATCACCAAAATTAACTGGTTTGGGACCAAAAATAAAAACTGCGTGCCCACATCACTTTTCCAACTGGGTTTAGAGATGATAAGCTAATAATTGATTTTACAGGTATAATTTGTAAAATGTTATAGCAAAACTTTTTTAACTTGAAAATCTTTATCAAATACAAACTTTTGTTACTTCTGAAAAGTGTACATGGTGGTACCAGAGGCAAAGGAAATGGGGGTCCACCCCTTGAAAGGTTCCCCCTCTCCTGTTGCAAGCTTTCTTCCCAGTTGGAAGGTAAAATTAGAAAATTATTCAAATCAATTCTTAAAACATGGTAAAATCATTGGAAATTTAGGAAAACATTTCCTAACAATTGAATAAGATTTTCTGATAATTGAAAAATTCCTTATTACTTGAAATGTTTGAAAAAAACTTAATTTACCAGTGCAATTTTTCCGCTTGTAACCCAGATTTATTTACTTTTTTTGGAGGGGTGGAAAAAGGAAGGAGAGGGGGAGGGGGTGAAGAATAAATTGACAAAAATGAAAATGCATCAAAAATACTGTCCAAATTTATGTCAAACATCCTTAATTTGGTTTCATGGTGAATAATTTGTAATTTAAACTAGTTTATCAGTTATTTTCCTTAGAGTATAAGAAGCAATTTTGAGAGAAACCAAGAAATAAATAAATAAATATATTTATCCAAAAAGACAAAAAGATTGTGACTACTGTCATTAATTTTCAAAATAAACTTATAAAAACATTTTATAAAATATAACCATTAAAACCATTGCACCAATATAATTTCATGTTGAATGTTTTTAAGAAAAATGTGCTTTTCACATACATTTTAAATTGATTTACATCAGTACAGTAATCTTATGAAAGCCTTCAGCCCTGAAGTTACCCAATCTATTGATTATATGAGAAAAATGTAGGAGGAAACTTTGAAAGATTAACACACATAAAATTTCCTTTAAACTTAGAGATCGCAAGGAAACCTAATTAATTAATCAATTTTAATTAATTTTATAAAGTATAGAATGTTTTTATAGATCTATAGACGGGTGGCTACAATTTGAGCTGAGAAGATATAAACCATGAAAGTAACGAATCAGTTAACAAATTGACCATTTCACAGCATTGTGAATTCAAAAAAAATTATAATTGTTTTCATTTTGTGATGTCACAAAAAGTATGAATTTCCTTCTGTTAACTCATTTTTTATTCTCCAACAACATTATTTGAATGGCTGCAGTTGAATATAGTAAGGAGGCTTTGAATTTCCATCATACCTCAATCAACATTAAGCAGAAGAAATTGACTATTAATTAACTCATTTTTAATTCTCCACCAGCATTATTTGAATGGGAGCAGTTGAATATAGCAAAGAGGCTTTGAATCTCCATTATATCTCAATCGACATTAAGCACGAGAAATTGAATAAAATTTAATTGTTTTTAATCCTCCACCAGCAATATTTGAATGGGAGCAGTTGAATATAGTGAAGAGGCTTTGAATTTCCATCATACCTCAATCAACATTAAACAGAAGAAAACAGTCTGATGATATTCAGTGACAAGCTTAGGACAAAGATTTAAAAAAATACATTAAAGATTTTCACCTGTATTCACTTTCATCAATCACAATTTTTAAATACATTTAAAATTCTCCAAACTTTGATCAGTCATAAATCAGAAACTGCGGATAACTTTGATGCAATTTAGAGACTCTTCTGTTTAGAGTTAAAAGCTTTTTCTAATGAATTTAAAATCACTACCCATCTATATACCCTTAAATTGCATTAAGTGGTCTCAAGATTTGTAACACTAGGTACATTCTTTTATCATTACCATTATACAATCACGAAAACTGAATTGTTTTCTAAATTAAGCTACAAACAGAAAAAATATATACAAACTATACAAGAGGACCAATCACGGTACTTGTTAAGCACCTCATCATAGACAAGTTGATTGAATAACAGGTGTAGTGATCAAGCATGATCATCTTTAAGGTGGATCTAGAGAGGTGGTAGGGTTCTTGGGGTTGGAACTCCCTCTCTGAAAAACGAAATCTTTAAAAACTTAAAGTACAATAATTTGTCATGATTACTTGATTAGTACGCACATTCAACCCTGTTTGTTTGTTTGTTTGTTTGTTTGATGGGGCTTAACGGCACCACGACAACAAAAGTCAAATTGTGCCTGAGAGGTCAGATCATTCTAGAGGTAGGAAGGAAAGGAAACAGGAAGAAATGAGAGAAATTCAACCCTGAATTGCAGATAATAATCAGAACCCCACCCCCTTGTGATATTCCTAGATCCACCCTGATCCTATATCAAAGAGGACAATCAAATGAACAAGCCGGTGAGAAGATATTCAAGTTGAAATTTAATGAGATTTATGAAGAAAGCATTGCAATTCAACAAACATGACACCACAGCATGCACATGTACATTATTAAAATCTTTTCTGAGATGCGACTTAGCAATCAATTAAAATGTCAGGAGCGTGTTTAAAGTTATATGGATAAGTAGCGATTTCTAAATTGGTTGAAAAAGTCTCACAATCTTGAGTAGATCAGTTTTTGAATTTTGAAGAAGAAAAAATCTTTTGGGGTTTGAGTTACTGTTGTGTACTATTCCTCCGTCCTATTGTTTAACATAACATAGTATGGCCTTCAATCATCCTACTCCTTTAATCACTTCCTGAGTAAGTTCCGTTCCCAGTAGATTTTATTGCCCTATTATTATTATTCCTCTTGTCTGGTCTCAGGAAGCACCACACCTTAAATTTGTATTAAAGTTTCACTCATGCACATGTTAATCAAATGCTGACCTATGATTGGTCCAGCCACCCTTGGGTTGCGCGAGGTTAGGGATGAAGAACTGACTAGAGAGCAGACGGATGTCACACTTAAAACTATTGAGATTACCACTAGAGATTACTTGTGAACATCGAAATAAACTGAAGTATCTGAATCAAGCTTGTATTGCGGCTATTTATTGTGTTGCCCTGAGATATACTCGTCATTATGGCTGAGCAAAGTTTGATCAGTTTTTAAATCATGAGAAATTTGTGACGTATGATTGGGCAGACAACTCAAAATTCTTAATTTTAATGATTTGTTAAGGTCAGAAAGCTGTGATCGTGAGGGGAGGTGCATGGTTGAAACAAAAACAAAGTAGAGAGGGGGTGGAAGAGGAGAATTAAACTTAATGACAGAAAATAATGGGACATCTATTCCTACTAGAATTGTATTTTTGGCAAATTTCCAAGATATTTCAGTCAGAATGCTCCTCTTTCATAAAAGATGAACTTGCTTGACCACTGACCTAAGGATTACTAATATTTCTACTCTTTTTCCAAGACATTTTCAATCTTCTTACATAATTCTGACACTCGTTCTGACATGGTGTGAAGACGCGCTGTATCAATGCCCATGATTTTGATCAGATTTCCAACTTCTCCGTACTGCATGAGACTGAAGAGGGCTTGCAAGCCTCTGTAAGCTGAAGGAAGAAGAAGAAAGAATTGATCCCACGGAAATGAAAACTAGACATCACAAATAATACAAATCCCCTCGCTGCTGATAACACATTTTCTATCCTCCGTCCTAAATGCCATCCCAGCCTCTGTTCCACATGCCATCTCACTTTCTGTCCCACATGCCATCCCACCTTCTGTCCCACATGACATCCCACCTTACATGCAATCACACCAGATACCATTTCACCACATGCCATAACACCCGAAAACCAGATGACATCTCACCACATTGCCATAACACCTGCAAACCAAATGATATCCCAGCACAATACCCACAGGGCCATAACACCTGAAAACCAAATGATATCCCACATGTCACTATGCCCCCACCCCCCCCCACCCCTGACTCCCCCCACCCTGAATGTAGCAGTACATCTCATGTATAACACAAAAGCAACAAAAATTCAAACATGTGTCATAAATATTGTATGAATTATTACGCACCTAACTCCTCTGAGATCTCCATTGAGAGGCACTGAATCAAGGCACTAGCGGCTTCTATGGTAAAATCGTCTGAAACCTAGAGGGGTCACAAAATATGTGTAAGCTACCAAATGTGTCTAAGACTTAGACACAAACATTGAAAAAGCTTCAAGGTGACATAAAGTCTGACTCTTTCCTTTGTAATGATAGAATAATTGTAAGTCATTTGTCCAAATTTCACATCTACTAAAACAATCTAGTTTTTCATTAATTAAAAAATTAATTATGTCAAAAATAATTTATATGGGAGCATCCATTTTATCCATACTGCCCTCTAAAAATGACATCATTAGTTCTTGATCAATTTAAAATGTATTTCTTTATAATCAATTTCAAATTTTCAAGCTTATAAGAAATTATTTTTCGTTTGCATGGGTCTATGAATTTTCATTTGTACATGATATTACCTATAGAACTATCTGTCAAATCAAAACATTATTCTAAGAACTTAAAGTTGTTTTATTTGTAAAGTTTCAAACTAAAATATTTTATTTAATGTCAAAGTATCATCTCTTTTTCTACTTGTTTTTTTAAATCTCCAAATTAGAATTTTGTTTGATATTGGTAATCGTATATTCTATTTTTAAAGAAATTCCCAGCTACTATTTATTTTCATAAGAATTGAAGGTTTCATGGTCATCCTAAATTAACATTGAGAAACTGAAATACACCAGTTCACAGTTTCCATCTGCCATTTTGAGTTGCGAGTAAACAAACAAAATTCCCTATTGACTGTAACGATAACAAATTCTTAAAGTCACTTTATTTAAAATTCTGTCGCTTCAATTTTTTTCTTTTCTTACTATGTTATGTAACTTTGAGTATTCTAGGTAATATTAAGTCATCAGGAAAAACCTATGTCGTCCTAACACAAAAAGTGAAATTTAGGGCCGACTTTATAGCCTTAGGCCATGTACAATGTGCATATTTCTAAAGGACGCACAATAATACTATGTGTGTACCAAGAGCTCTTTTTAATTGGAAAAGCAGCTCAACTCGCCAAAGAGATGGAGCAGTATAATATTGACATTCTTGGTATAAGTGAATGTAGATTAACAAGTCCAGTGGAGAGAGTGCACTGCAGTCTTATGGGCCAGGAGGCCTGAAGAGACTAGATGAGGTGAGGTACCAAGAGCATATTTTGCTGTACATTCATTGTATGTTTACTTGCTATGCGCTCGTCTGGTTTGTTTACTCGCAACTTGAAGGTAAAGTAAAATGTACTTGTGCGCATGAGCAGACTTGAAGTGTGAACTGGTGTATAACAAGAATGTTATCAACCAATATATAGTCCATAAAATATAATATGAATGACCTTAGCACTTTTAGTGAAGTGTGATGTCAAACAAATGCCCAACTGGTTACAGCATTCTGGATAAACTGACTGAATCTGGTTTTCACTTGGTACCTTAGCAAATGGTATAAGATAATACCTGGAAACTTCTGAACAATTGTATAGATGATTAGAGCATTATGGACAAACTGGATTAATCTGGTTCTCACTTGGTACCATAGCAAATGGTATAAGAGAATACCTAGAAACTTCCAAACAATTGTATTAATGATTACAACATTATGGATAAACTGGATTAATTTGATTCTCACTTGGTACCTTACCTTAGCAAATGGCATAAGAGATTATGGAATTTTATAAACAATATGTATAAATGATTACAGTATCATGGATAAACTGGATTCATCTGGTTCTCACCTGGTACCTGGTCATATTGTAAATAAGAGTAGCGGCAGATACCATAAGCTGATCGACTGTACTGAGAAGCGTTGAGGCTATCAATGCAGACAACAAGTGGCAGTTGCTGGTCGGCATGCCGTCCACCGAACACACCCACTGCTTCTCCGAGGTCATCCACAGATGACCCTTCCGTGTGGAGCAAATATTACACAACTGCAAGGAAACATGAAGATATAGTTTTACATTTGCAGTCCTTATTCATTAAAGGAATATTCCTGAGAAAATTCATTTTCATATATATGATAATATATGTATGATAATATATATATAATAATATATATATGATAATATAAATATGATAGTATATATATGATAATATATATATATCATAATACATATATGATAATATATATGATAATATATATATGATACTATATATAATAATATATATATATATATATATATAATATATATATATATGATAATATATATATGATAATATATATATGATAACATATATATGATAATATATATATGATAATATATCTTACAGAGACAAATTGGTGAAGAATCAATGTTGATATCTAGTTCTGTTTAGCAGATTTTGCTTGTCAAAGATTTTACCAGTGTCTTAAAAAAGAGAGCTTGCAGTGGAAAGTGTGAAGTCATAATTGCAGATGCAAGAGAATTTCATATATATTTCTATAAAATGGGAATTTTTTCTTTCATTTAAGAGAGTTATATACATCAGCAGATGTATATAAAGCAACATACATGTTATTCCCCATTTGAATAATTAAACGAAATGATTTGGAAGTGCCACTACGTCATTACATTGTATACTGCACCGGTCACTTTTTTTACACACACTGGTGAAATTTTTGAAATGCAATAACTTCTAAACGGAATAAGTATAAGATACCATCATGGTTTTGGCAACAATTTGTTCTATAAAATTCACGGAATATTCCTTTATCAAAATCCTCCTCAAAACAGGTGCATGCGAGATCAAACAGCTCTACCCCTCTCAGTGACCACAAATAGCTTGAAAATAAAAGTTGAAGCACTTTACTTGTAAGGTTTAAACAAACATTTTCCTTTTCTGTCTGCTATAAGAAGCACTTAAATCAATCAATACCATTTAATCAATCAATCATCAATGACACTTCGATATCTCCCACAATTTCAATCCTTCACACAAGATTTCAAACATAATTTTATTTGTTTGGTGAGGTTTAATGGTACCACAGCATCAATAGTCAAACTGTGCCAGAGAAATAAGACAATGACAGAGGTGAAAAGAGGTCGAGGAGGTAGTGTGGAGCAAATGAGGAATTACCACTCTGAATACAGAAACTTGGATTTCCACCGGATACGTTTGACACAGGAAGACGAAGGTCATGATAGCGTGGTCATCGTCCTGCTTCTGCTGGCTGATGATGATTGGATCAAGGAACACAAGCTGCAGGAGGTCAACCAGGGGATGTAATACTTGAGGAGGAAGGTCAACCGTACTCAACAGCTTACCTGTGTGGCAAGAAATGAAAGGTGTACAGACGTGGAGAAGCTGCAGCAGATAAAAAGCTTTATAATCTATTGAATTAACCTAGTAGTAAAACATCAACCACAACCTAAAGGTTTTGTGATTCCGATGGCTTTTTTTAAAAGCTGATTGATTTGCAAAATTTGTATTAGCTGTCATGTCATTAATATCATGAAATATTTGTTACAGGATATTTACTCATTAGCCACACCTAATAAAAATGAATAAAAAAATGCATGAATAAAAATGAATGATTAAAAATGTTGACAACATTAGCATTTGCACAATAAGTAACAACATTATCATAGCAAGTATGATGCAAAAACGGTTGCTCATTTATCCTATTCCAAGAATTTGTCAGTAAGCCCTGCCTACACATTAATATTCATGACATCGCTACCACAACATTAGAACATATGTACAGACAATGACCCATCTGTGTATGACATATGACATAAATCTGATACACCGTTTATGAGATACAGTAGATGGTGTTTACAGTAGATGGTGTTTACATCCTTTGGCATTTTCACATTAAGCCACGCCTACCATGCATATTAATGAAATATGTTAATATCATAAGCATGTACACAATAACCAACAATATCATCATGCCCAATATAACGCAAAACAGACATACACTTGCTCATTTGTTACTTTTTAAAAATGTTCACCTAAGCCCCGCCCACTTATTAATATGCATGAAATCACCACCAAAAACATTAGGACAGATCTGCAGACCATGAGCTATCTGTGTACCACACATGATGTGAATCCAGTTCATAGTTTTGAGATATCCTGCTTACAAACTTTTTGTTTACAAAATCATATCCAGCCCTGACCACTAAGCATATTAATAAAATTTAACGTTTTTATACAACGAAAATGTACACACTAGCTAATATCAGTTTTATAACAAATATGAAACAAAACAGATATGTGATTGTCAAAATAAGAGCATTTCATTAATATGCATGATATCATTACCAAAAACAATAGGGCACATCTACAGACCATGGGCTGTCTATCTGTGTACCAAATATGACATGAATCTAGTGTACCGTTCTTGAGATACTGTCTTTACAAGCTCTTCTCAGCAAAATCATATTAAACCCCGCCCACTATGCATATTAATGAAATTCAACATTTTTACATCATGAACATGTACACACCAGCTAACATGATAACGATCCCAAATATGAAACAAAACAGACATGCGGTTGTTAAAATACGAACATTTCAAGATTTTTACATTAAGCTCCGCATGACATCACTAACAAAAACAAGAGGGCACATCTACAGACCACGGGCTATCTGTGTACAACATATGACATGAATTCGGTGTATCATTCTTCAGATATCGTGTTTACGAGGGAAGCGTCACACACATACACACACACATACACACGTCATCATGACCGCATAGGTTCCTGATGGTAGTGCATCGGAACCACAAATCAGTTGAACATTAACCATAAACGGTGTTTTCAAATCTCAGGCAATAACTTGTAAAACTTTTATACAAATTTTGTAAATTCTTTGTTTTTTAAATGTCTATCATGATTCTTTGATTATTCTTTGATTGTGCAGTAAATTCTGACCAAACGTTTTCAAGTCTTTGCCCTCAATAAAATGTTACCAGGAAAAGACTTTCCCATCATTTTCAGTGACTAAGATTTATGAAAGAAATTAAAATAATTACATCAAGATTTTGAGCTGTTAACCCTGTCACACATCACAAATTTTGCATGAATTAAAAAATGATCAAACTTTGATCAGCTATAACTCAAAAAATAAACTTGCTTCTCTCATCTAGAGGCCTGACAATACTTAATAACTGTATTCAACGTAATAAGCACCCTGGGCGCTTCAGAAAATAGATTTCCACCAATTTTTTAGTCCCAAAGTTTCTTTCTAATAAGCGCCCATGGTCCGAGGCGCGTACAGTGTACTATTCAAACTGTATTGTTTGAACTGGTTCTATGCTAACCCCACAATAACCACCACAAAATCATCAGAAGCTTCAGATGTAAAAGATTTCTAATTAATGTTACAGAAAGATAAGCAAATAATGTTACAGAAAGATAAGCAAATAATGTTACAGAAAGATAAGCAAAAAATGTTACAGAAAGATAAGCAAATAATGTTACAGAAAGATAAGCAAATAATGTTACAGAAAGATAAGCAAATAATGGTACAGAAAGATAAGCAAATAATGTTACAGAAAGATAAGCAAATAATGGTACAGAAAGATAAGCAAATAATGTTACAGAAAGATAAGCAAATAATGTTACAGAAAGATAAGCAAATAATGTTACAAAAGATAAGTGAATAATGTTACAGAAAGATA
Source organism: Chiridota heheva (assembly GCA_020152595.1). Classification (NCBI taxonomy): domain Eukaryota; kingdom Metazoa; phylum Echinodermata; class Holothuroidea; order Apodida; family Chiridotidae; genus Chiridota; species Chiridota heheva. The sequence continues at coordinate 2,054,061 of JAIGNY010001799.1, read as the reverse complement.
AGCAAATAATGTTACTGAAAGATAAGCAAATAATGTTACAGAAAGATAAGCAAATAATGTTACAGAAAGCTAATGCAAATAATGTTACAGAAAGATAAGCAAATAATGTCACAGAACATATTTTAAGTCTTTAAGTAATCAAACAAATTATTTTATCAGTCAAAAAATGTTGGTTGGGTGCTTATTAGAGCAGAGGTGCTTAATATGTCGAATACAGTATGCTTTTTTTTTACATTTTGTTATATCACAAAGAAAACCTATCGATTTCCTTATGTAAATTTACTGTTTTTCAACACATAGCCAATGTTTTTTGTATGAGAGAAGTTGAATGTAACCAACAGGTTTTTAATCTCCATCATACACTCAATACAAATTTAGCCGGAGATAACAGTCAGATGATTTTCACTAACATAAATTGACGTCTTTGAGTCAGGAATAAGCCACACCCACCATAGCAATGAGGTAACTAGGTGGGACAAACAAACCTCAAATCAGCAATCATGCATGACCAATGCATTGACATTACGATGTTCATGTGGCCTGCCGTATGCTCCGATCCATTTATGGCACTTCTTTGGAACTTTCAAGTTGTTAGCAAAAGGAATAAACAAAGTTCCATTTGCTAAACATTCTGGGTAACATGAAATGGATTTACAAAGCCTGTAGCGGGTTTCGTAGGCGCATTTTTTGTTCACCATTTTGTCGTCACTCAGTCTGTGTGTGTAGAAATTTGTTTTGTGCAGTATACTGCATTGACTGCATGAGCGCGCACCTCCAGCTAGCTGTACTGTACCATGGTACTGCATAGGATTTTTGCCCTACAAAATTTGTTTTAAGGGACAGTAAAGTGGGTTCAATCTTACATATTGTAAGGAAACCTGATGGTTTGATGGATGGAAGGTTTTGAGGGTAGATTTAGGAATGTGGCTTGTGAGTTGATGGGTACCCATTGAGAAGGTAAGAGCAAGAAGAAAACAATAGCCTGTTTTGGGGACAGCAAAGCGGGCCTGATCATTCCTATGGTAAGGAAACTGGCTTTAAAATATATGTTTATGATATTTTTCTTAAGGAAGTCTGATATAGAACAATTAGAATGAAGTTTTCTGCAAAGGAGTTTCTGAGGGGATATCATAAGGCTGTGGCTTGTGGGTACCCGTTGAGGAGGTAAAAGGCAAGTCTGATCTCACCTATCGTAAGGAAACCTGCTGGTTTGATGGATGGCCTGAGGTCCAGTTCATCATCATCATCCTCTGTCCTGATAAGAGACGGGATGAGGGATTCAAGCTCCACCACCTCGTCTTGTGAGAGCAAACCCTCTGGCAGACTTGATTTGATTACTTCAACGCATACCTCAGGCTATTTGGGAAAGGTCAAAAGATTGTATTGAAAGTAGCTCTTAGGAATGGCACTTAAAACTGTCATTAACTATTTAATTTCCATGCAAAAAATCATAGTATAACATTACCACACAGTAAAGCACTTAAAGCTGTGAACATTAAGGGATTTTAGTAAATGTGTACACGCCAAAAAAAGCAAGCATGTATCATTTACACACATTTAGTTTGGTTTGGTTTGGTTTGTTGATGTTTAACGGCACCACGACAGTCAGAGTCAAATGTGCCCAGAGGATGTTGATAAATTATGGTGTAAGAGTTAGGATAGTGAGGAGATAAAGGTTTGTAAAAGATATGAGGGGAAAAAGCAGATAAAAAAAGAAGAACAACTTTTGGTGAAAAGAAAGGGGTATGTAAGGTTAGGTGTAGAAAGGGAGGGGAGATGGGGAGTTAAATGTGGTGGAAGAGGTTGTTGTTGCGGAGGAAGTTGATGATGTTTGAGGAAGAACTGTTTTCGAAAAGGTCCGAGATTGAGGATAGTGAGGAGAGAAGAAATCTGGAGTTCTGGTATAGGAGACAGGTTACAAAGATATGCTTGATGGAGAGATCGGTATTACAAGTGGGGCAGAGAGGGGTGGGGGAGCTAGATAAGAGATGGGAGTGAGTAAGAGAGGAGTGGCCGAGGAGGATGCGGGTGACAACGATGTCTTCCCTGCGGTTGCAACTGTACAGAGGGGTGTTGGTCTCGACTTTGGGTTTGATGGTGTGGAGTTTGTTACTGGTTTCGTGATTCCACGAGTTTTGCCAGGTTTTTTTATGAAGTTGGAGATGGAGAGACGAAGGTCTGAGTGTGGAATAGAAAAAGGAGAGGCGATGTTTGACAGAGCTTTGTTGGCGGCTCTGTTGGCTCTCTCGTTGCCAAGGATGCCGACATGGCCGGGAATCCAGAAAAAGATAATATTCTTTCCTAAGGAGGAGAGAGTGTGGAGTTTGTTGAGGATTTATAGAATGAAAGGCTTGGGCCAGAGCATGTTGAGGATGCCAGTGAGGACGGATTTAGAGTCAGAGAAGATGACGAAACGGGGGTGGAAAGAGAGTTCTATGAAGTTTAAGGCTAGGAGGATGGTTTCCGCCTCGGCAGAGTAGATAGACGTGCCGTTGGTTAGCCTTGAGGAGAGGGTGAGGCCGGGACAGGCGGCAGCGGATGCAGAGAAGCCTTCCCATGTGGAGCCGTCGGTGAAGAGGAAGGAGTAGTCGTGGAAATGTCTACTGAGTTGGCAGTATTTGGTGTGGAAGAAGGCTGGGTTGTGAAGAGCTTTCGTGAAGGAGGAAAGACCAAGGTATACCTTAGGGAGGGGGGTGTGAATAGTCCAGGTGGGTGTAGGTGGGATGGTGTATCTGGCGATCGAGAAATGTTGATGTTGGCTTTGGAGAAGTGGGAGTGCATCCGAATTCCGAAAGGTGGGGGATGCATTTGTTGAGATTGAAAAGGTTGGTGAAGAAGGGAAAACGGATGGAATGGAAGCAAGAGTTACGTGGATCGGTGAGGATGTGGAGAGCAAAGGAAAGGCCGGCCTTCGTGCACCGCAGGTCGAAGGAGGGTTCGTTGGCGTCAACGTGGAGACTGGTGTGAAAGGCGCGAAGGCAAAGCCTTAGGGCAGTGTTCTCAGTGACCTCCAGGTGTTTAAAGTAAAATTTACGGGCGGAGGCAAAGATGAAATTGCCATAGTCCAGTCTGGATCTGAGGAGGGAGTGGTATAAGGTGAGCAGGGTGATTTTCGGAAGTACACCAAAATTGCTCCAAATTAAAATGCTAAGTAAAAACCAGTATGGCAAAAGTATTGACCCAATTGCCCAAATAGACACTGGAATTTTGCTTTCCAAATCATGAAAAGTTTATTTCTACAGTATAAATCATCATTTTTATGGAAAATGTACTTCACAATTTAGTTTAGAAAGAACAGAAAAGTTCCCTTCCATGTCATTTAATCTCAACATCTTGTAACTATTTTGACGTACTCACTAGGGCTTTCATTGAAAATCCTGCATACTGGGATATCTCGGAGCCTCAACGTAATCAGTTTCAAAACTATGCCACGACCCCAGAAATACAGTTCATATCAGTCCGCTGGTAAAATGGCTGTGGTGTTGGCGAAGCATGCTGAATTTCAGCCCTGTTGAAACCATCTTTTTTTTGTTCGTTTATTTTGCAATATTTTTTCTTTCTTGCAAAATTTATTTGACTCATCAGGTAATATTTACATGTACTGATCGCCATGATTAAAGTATTTTGACCGTGTATTTCTTGGTCAATTTTACAGCTTGTAAAATGGGTCTTGATCAAAGCCTAACATTATGTTACAGTTAGTTTCACAGTCAAGATTGTTTACTGCAGCACGTAGCAGTGCATATCGCAAGTTTATGCTCAGATATCAAAGTGCAAAATATCCCCATCAATTAGTGATTACTGCGCATTTGTGATTCTCACATTTCAAAAGGATTATGTTAATCTGGTTTACAGTTTGTAAAGTCAGATTGGAATTTGTCAGTTGAATGTGAGTGTGTGGTTTGAATAATATTGGTTTTCAACAGCAAGACTTGAGTATGAAAAACGTTTACTCGCAATTCAACATTTAGTAAATGTTTAGTGCATTTGCGAATGTTTAGCGTGAATGGTCACAGCTCTAAAAGCACTAGAAAAAAATCATCTAACATTTTGCTCTGTTTTGTGCAAAAATCATATAACTTTGGACTAAAATTTGTCCAAATTTAAAAAGTGAAACATCTTAAATTCCGAACCTATTTAGTAAAGGAATAAATGTTTGTTTGTTTGATGAGAGCTTAACGGCATACATGAAAACGTAGTAAATTGATCATAAGAAATGGAAAATCTAGATTCTCCACATAGCTAGGAATTTACCATTCCCCACACAGTTTTCATACCTAGAATTGTGGTTCTTAGTACACTCTTGCTTTCAACTTGACTATATAATATACAGATTTTTTCACTACAGGATTATAACTTTACGCCCCCCCCACCCCCCCCCCCTTCCCTCCCTCCAAAAAAAAAGTGAGGTTTAAGTTGTAATAAAGCTTTACTGTCTGCAAGTTAACTTGGATAAAAGACAGTCTGGAAGCATGCCTCTTAATAGGAACATGTATAACAAATGAGACGATTGAAGTTAGCAGTCACATTGTTCAGATGTTGCGATAAAATGGCAAAGTTTCTAATTGATGTACTCTAAATACTAAAAATCATTGGTTTCAAATACATTTAAACTTTCAAATGGCTGTTTTGCACATTAAAGCCTAGCTCTATTGTCTATTATTTCTAATATTTTGAAAACGGCGTGATGAACATATCAAATGGGAGTGGAAAAGTTTTAGCCATGACAGTAGTGAAGGTATTTTCATAAGTTTTATTTTCCCCTAGCAAAGATATTTTCCCAGACGTATTCAAATTTGAAAAATGTAACATTGCATAAGGCTTCAATGTTAGGATAGCAAAGGATCATGGAAAATATCACAAAATGGCGGCTTCCATGTAGTAAAATGTTCCCATTAATAGAACCTTTATATTCCTATTAATAGGCATGCTGCCGGACTGAAAGATGGATACTCACATTTACATCTTTGAAGAGTATGATTGACTCTTTTTCAAGCAGCCTTTCTTTTCGTAACCTTTCCATTAGGACATCTTCTATATTTTCCTCAGGTGGATATTGTGAAACGCTGCCATCATCTGCATTATTTTATATAAATGGGGAAAGAAAGAGATGAAATATCAATTGATATCATATTCTTAAGCTCATCATGACAAAATTATATCAAAAGAGCACCAGGTCAATAAACTGTTGGACACAATACGTGTGAATTTTTATCAAAAGTGGTCGCAATTGACACGTGATAGTAATTAGTATCAGAGGCATCTGCCCTGCACACTTGAACATTGATATACAGTTGTCATCCAATGATCTATCTAAGGGGACTTTTCCTCTACAAAAAGTGACACGCTCCCCCCCCCCCTCCCAACCTCCCCCACCCTCCCTTTTCCCCTTCATCTCTGAATTCGCCTCTGGTTAAACTTGATTTAGTACAGTCATAACTTTCCATTTGTCTGGGTGAAAATTTAACCAGCGAGGAGAGGATCATTACTTTCAACAAATACGTTATTTCTAAAGCTGTATACCAAGTTTAAATCAAAGACTTGACTCCATAACTTACAGCAAGCAATGGAATGTGATAAGTAAACAAACATTTGCAATAGTTTGGATTGCTTTAGAGAAAATCAGATAAAATGCACATAAAATGATCAACATTGGGACCACTTTAGAGAAAATCAGATATGATGCACTTTTACTTTACCTTGACTACCGGACCCGCCATCTTTATTGTTCCCTGATGGCACACATCCATTAGGGACCTTTTCACCAGGCACAGGAGGTATGGCATCATGCATTGGTCTCATAGTTGCCCTCGCAGTTTGTGCAATTGGATTGGCTGTTAATGAATCCACCATATTCTTCAGCATGGCACCTATAGGACTAAACAAACAATTTCAAAATAATACGAATAAGCAAATTTAAACAATTAAAAAAAAATTGATTAAAATTTAAAAAGCTCAAACTAAGTTTGTTTGTTTGTTTAACAGCAATTTAAGAGTTAAAGCCATATGTACAAAAAGAGGTTATCTATCAATGTTTGATTTTTTGGTGCTTGGGCAAAAAAATTGAACACAAACAGGGAAAAGTCAATTTTGCAAATATATCAGATTTCCTCTTATAATTTCAATTTAAGTCAAGTACACCAAACAGACACAAAACATTCTCATGACAAAAGATTGAATGGAATCTAAAGATGTGCATTTTGCTGCACTGTCATTAGATAATAATAGTTACTACAGGAGGAGTAATTGCATTGCATCCATAGCTACTAGCAAAGCCACTGTAGGTTGTGACAGGTAACAGTGTGTATCCATAGCTATTAGCAAAGCCACTGTAGGTTGTGACAGGTAACAGTGTGTATCCATAGCTATAAGCAAAGCCATTGTAGGTTGTGACAGGTAACAGTGTGTATCCATAGCTATTAGCAAAGCCACTGTAGGTTGTGACAGGTAACAGTGTGTATCCATTTACTTGTTGTTCCCAAAACCAACACTGCCCGTTACTCAGATAAAATTTTTAGTCACTCTGCTGCTACTCTCTGGAACAATTTGCCTGTTTTCATAAAATGTGCCCCTGATGTCAAAACTTTCAAGAAATTCCTCAAAACTCACTTGTTTGTGGCTGCTTTTGACTCATAGCTATTTTCAGTACTTTTGATTGTTTTTTTACTTGTAAGTTCTACTTTTTGTACATTACCAGTTGTATACCTTTCTACCTTGCTTTTTACTGCTTTTGTAGTTTGTATATACCTTTTTATACTGTTTATGCCCTTGTATCGGTTATTAAGGTTTTTATACTGTTTAGGCCCTTGTATCGTTTTACTGTATTTAAGCTTTTATTGTGTCTTTCATGTTTTGTCTTTTGTAAAGCGCCAAGAGCCTTTTTTGGATTTGGCGCTGTAGAAGTTGTGAATAATAATAATAATAATAGCTATTAGCAAAGCCACTGTAGGTTGTGACAGGTAACAGTGTGTATCCATAGCTATTAGCAAAGCCACTGTAGGTTGTGACAGGTAACAGTGTGTATCCATAGCTATTAGCAAAGCCACTGTAGGTTGTGACAGGTAACAGTGTGTATCCATAGCTATTAGCAAAGCCACTGTAGGTTGTGACAGGTAACAGTGTGTATCCATAGCTATTAGCAAAGCCACTGTAGGTTGTGACAGGTAACAGTGTGTATCCATAGCTATTAGCAAAGCCACTGTAGGTTGTGACAGGTAACAGTGTGTATCCATAGCTATTAGCAAAGCCACTGTAGGTTGTGACAGGTAACAATGTGTATCCATAGCTATTAGCAAAGCCATTGTGGGTTGTGGCAGGTAACAGTGACTAAAAAACTTACTGCCTTTACTATATGTCTGTGGCAACTTTGATGTAATGTAATTGAATTTTTTTGAATGCATTTGTTTTTAATCCTGACAAATATTTAAGAAACCAATGTTCTCAACAAATGTTTTGAGGCATCTTAAATGCCCCAAACCTCAATTTTTCTGGAGGACTTGTCCCCTGCATCCCATACCAGAAAAGAAAATCTCACATAACTTTTTAGAGCTGGCTAGAACACTATGTGTGGTCCAAAATGCAATTGCTTTAGTGTGTAAAAGGATGCCCAAAATTGTTCGCTTGACTGCAATGTTTTGCATCCTACCAACCCAAGTTTGTAACAGCAATTAATCCAACAATACTTGAAGGATGACTATAAACTTTCACAAATGTATTTTATAGATTCTTAATTTTCTTTCTTTTCTTGCCTTTTTCACATCAAGTGTACTATCTACTAAATGCTGAATGACATTCAAAACAGTAACAAATTCCATATTCACAGTCTTTGGTATGGCCTGATCCAGGATTGAACCTGGGTCTACCAGCTGTAAAGTAAATGGTCTGCCATGGAGCCAAACAGTCGGTCCAAACCCCAATTCAACAAAATTTTATTTTTTTCTTATCTTGAGAAACCAACATGGAATCAGGCTTTGACAAATCACTCGTTCAGATACCCGGGACAACCAAAAACCATACCCGGGCAATCATAAAGGGTATACCCATTGGACAGCCCAATTTTGGTCACAGTTTGTATTCAACATATGCAGATAAATTCCCTATATAATTATGTGATGAAAAGTACATTAAACTGCAAAAGAGGGAAGTATACAAAGATGTATTCACTACAATAATATTATTTATGTTTGTTTGATCCCACAACAGCAAAGGTCAAATTGTGCCTGAGAGGTTAGATCATTCGAGAGGTAGAGAGGAGAGTAAACAGGGGAAGATTGAGAGAAACACGAGAACTTAAAGCCAGAAAGCCAAGATCGAGAGAGGAGGTGCATGGGTGAAAAAATAATGTAGAGAGAGAGGGAGTGGAAGAGGAGAACTAAATATGGTTGTAGAGGGAAGCATGATGAAGGAAGGAGATTATTTATCTAGAGGTTTTTTTTGGAAGAACTCAGCAATTAAGTTGTAGGGAGCGAAGAAAGCTCTGGGAAGGTTGTACAGGGGGCAAGCAAGGAGAACTTGATGGACTGTGAGGGTGCAATGGCAATTGTTGCAGAGAGGTTGAGGGGATCCAATAAGGAGGTGGGAGTGAGTGAGGTGAGTGTGACCTATTAAGGCGGGTAATGTGGACATTGTCGACATGGGATAGGTTGTGAATGGTGGGTTTGATCGGAATGGTGGGCTGGATGATGTTGAGTTTGTTATCAATTTGGGAGTCCCATGAGGTTTGCCAATGGCCACAAACAAGGGAAGTGATAAGCGGTTTGATGTCAGAAAGGGTTTGGGGAAAAGGGGTAGGGGAAAGGGTGAGGGCAAGCTATTATTTCAGATTTTTCTTGGGAATATTTTTAAGACCTTTATTAAGAACCATGGGAAGTTATATTATTAATTTCAACTCCAAACCCGGTGGACAATTTGCCTTCACATTGATTTATTGAACCCTGCCTAGAAAACGAAATTTAGTTTTTGAATGAATTTATTTCAAGATAAAATGTTTTTCCCTCAATTTCAGTAAGTCATGACTAATGTGCTCAAACAGTTTGTAAAAACTCAAAAATGTTTTGCACCAGGCAAGAAAGTAACGAGTACAATTCTAAGTCTCAAGTATGACTGGATTTATGAGTGAACTGTTTTTTCATAGGAGTGAGAAACCAACAAGGAATACAAAATTGGGTTTTGTAATGAACCTGTAGTTCATGATAACTTGTATTTCTCTCAATTTCCTGGAAAAATCCTAGTATAGAAGTAAATTGATACATACAATTCATTGAGGTAACTTTACCATGTGTTTCTTAGCTTATTATTATTTTTTAATAATTTTATTCTTGGACTAAAATTTCATTTTTAATTCAAAAAATTTAACAAGAATATTTTCAGTTACAATTATTTAAGCCAAACTTATAAAATCATCAAAAAATCTTAACATTTTCAGTCATTATAATAACATAATAATGTTATATTACAAGAAACACATTTTGTCAAAGTAGTACCGTTATACTATGATTTAACTGATTTCATTGGTGCATAAACTTACGTGTTCATGACTTCCTGTGGAAGGGCTGTGATGTAATCTGGAATCTTAGCATCTGTCAAAAATGCACCGACCTCACCGGAAAATGTGTTACAATTGTGTTCAAACAGATTGTATTTCTCTCCACTGCAAACGAAACAAACAGGTTTATTTTATAATGAATGATAAATTGATTGACTGTGAAGGTCAAATGGTGAGAGAGGTTACATCATATCCCAGTAACAATATAACAAATAGTTGATCCTCCGATTAAGGAAAAAGCCACACCTACCATAGCAACACGGTAACTAGGAGGGAAAACAAACCTCAAATCCACAATCATGCATGACTAGTACATTGACATTTAGATGTTCATGTGGCCTGCCGCAAGGTTTGATCCATTTATGGCACTTCTCCTGATCTTTTAAGTTTTTAACAAAAGGAATAAACAAAATTCTGTTTGCTAAATGTTATGGGTAACTGAAAATCAAATTTACAAAGCCCATAGCGGGCCCATAGACGCAATTTTTGTTCACCATTTTGTCGTTACTCAGTCTGTGTGTGCAGAAATTTGTTTTGTGCAGTATATTGCATTGAGTTAGTGCGTGCATTGGCGCACGCCCCTAGCTAGCTGTACTGTACCAGTACTGCATAGGATTTTTCCCTCTTTGTTACAAAGATTTTGTTGCTTGGCAAATTCATGCAGTGATTGGTTGAAAAAGCTGTCAATCATCTAACTTAGAGAGGTTAATTGGTTGGTTGGTTTACGAAGGTTTATAAGGTTCCAACAGACCTCCATTGAAGTATTTACGTCAAGACGCCCACAGCTGATTTATTAACCAGTTGTGGAGCACTGGTTGGAGACCCACAGGGGATAGAACCCAGGATGCTAGATTAGAAAGCTGAAGCTTTACCGCACTGCCAAGGAGGTCTTCTATTGAGGGTAAACAAAAATATGTAAAATGAGAGTGAGGCTTTCTGTGGGGTTACAGAGAAGGTAGAGAGTTTAGAGTTTCCATCTTATAAAGTTTTGAGGGATTTTAATTATTTTGCAGAAACTGCAAATATCAATGTGACCCCTGGCCAGACAACATGATCACGCTACCTTTACTAGGAAAGTATCACTGTAGACTGACACTTTCCTGCTATTACATTACTGTATTTCAATACGTACATCATGTTTGGTAAACCGACCAATAGGACGCAACCATTTAAGTAAGAGACCTATACTGAGTCTGTGGTTTTGTTCCTTATGCCAGTTAACTTACATCACAGTATGGCTTGAAGGAACAGTCTGAACTTATTTCGAAATTCTTTTATCTATTTCTTGTTGTTGTTGCCAAATTTCTTCTTTTTTCAATAAGATAGAGTGAGTGGACGATCCAGGTGATACTGACCAATGAAGCAGATTAAGCAGCAACTCTGTTAGGACATGTCACTGATTTTCCTCCATATTTTGAAAAGACATGTTTTGCTAGGCCCCTGTCCTTGTTGACCTGTTCACATCATTGGGATGTAGAATAGAAGTTGAGAGGGGTGGAATAGATGGGGAGGGGAGAGGTGGGTTGGTAGCGGGTGGGTTGGTAGAGGGTGGGTGGTGAGTGGAAAGGCGTCTCAACAACGTCCAATACTGTACTAACGTCGCCTCCAGGTGACAGTAGTTCTTAACTTTGTAGTACTTTTTATTAAATCTGGTGTATATTCTTCTCATGTAGAAATTGCATGCAGCAATATCTTTCTTTAGGAGAAATGGTCTGTAAATCATTCACAGTTAATGCACAACTCACCTCAGGCATACAATACACAGCTATTTTTAACCAGTTTGAAAACAAATTTCTCCCACTAAGACACCTAACACGGATGGGTGATTTAAATCACAAAAGTGCCCTGTGTATTTAGCACTGGATTTCTGTGATCTTATACACACAAATAATCTTGGGCTACTTGGCTGTGGTGTGCATGGGAATGGCAGATAAAGAATCATTGTTTGAGTGGAAACACAATACACTGAACAGAAAGTGGGGTTGGTAATTGTAATATCTGAGTTTTCAGGCTAAACTCGGATGCAGGTAGGCTTAAAGAAAAACTTTTCTACATGTGCATGGAGTTTGACATTTTTTGGTTAATAATATTTTCAGAACTAACCAAAACATAAAAAAACTTACCAAAATCTTTCACATCCAAGCTCGTGCAGGTACTCTAGAAATATTGCGTATGTGACCTGCGTTGACCCCAATGTAATCATTTTGCTTGGTTCTCCCAATATGGTGCCTTTCTGTGTGAAAAATAAGAATAAGCAAATCATTAATAATGTCTTTTAATTTGTTATTAAGGGATTACATGTTGTTGTATTTTCCTTGTAAAGAACTCATTTTCTTGATTTTCAAACAATTGATTTAACTTTTTTATCAAATAAATCATTTTCCTCAAACTTTCTTCAGTTGGTAACTTATGATTACGTAACATGTAACTAGATTCTACTTTCTTTACATGACATATTCAATGGTTTTTATGACAAAATCTCAGGAAAAAGTATAATACAATAAATAAAGACTTCAAAGAAATTTCCACTCTTTTTTTCTTTTGAAGTCTTCATTTATATACGATGGACATGAATACTTGACTACTGAACTAATCCATTAATTAATATCCACCATAGTGGTATATGGCTATTTAGTTCTTCTTCCTCTGGTTACTCTGCCTCCTTTAAACTTGAAGATTCTTGCAGATTGAATGGCCATCTGTGCATGATGACCATGCATGGTAAAAGATGTGCCGGGTGGGGTTGGGGAGGAGGGATATATCAGAGCGAGCAAGTAAAATAATGTTGAAGATGAAGGGTGACTAGCCACCTTCTCTCATCAGGTACTGACAAAAAACCTCCACAGATGGGAACATGACACGTTCCCTAGGGTAGGAGATTCCACACATGTGTTTGTACAGGGAAGAATGACTTTAATTGAAATTTATGTTTACTAAATACAATCTCATGCTCGGGATGTAACAATATATCGATTATCTCAATATTGTTTATTTTCATATCAAAATCACCCTGACCAGCATACTGTATCATGATATGCCATTTTCACATAAACACTACTTATAAAAGCAAAAACGTTCAGAAATATTTCAAAAGAATGAGATATTAAAAGAATCACTGCAGCAAATCTGATTCAATTGGGCTTCCCTTCCTTACATCTTAAATTTTATGGAAAAATTGAGATCTGCTCACTAAAAACCATACAGTTTTCTCAAATTAATGATCATAACATAGCTATTGCGATATGGTGATATATCGCTATGTGGTGATATATCGCGATATGATGATACTTTGCAATATATCGTGATATGGTGATATATCGCGAAATGGTGATATATCGCAATATGGTGATATATGGCGATATGGTAATATATCACAATATTTTTGTGACCGTACAACACTTCAAGATGACAAAAACAGTGAAGTGTATAGCAGAGTGACAAATCACTTTATTTTTTTATAATAGCATCACACTCAACTCTACTATTTTCTATCCACCATGACTGTTTAAGTACTGTAACTAAGCATACTGCTAATTTCTTATATGGCAAAGCAAGTTCCTTGCATCCCTCCATCATCGTCATCCTTGAATACTCACAGGTCTACAGCTCTCTATTCCACCGCCTCCATAGAAATATTCTCTGTTGAAGATGACTATACTTGTATGCCATATTCCATCTAGCTGTCGACCTGCCGATAAAACAAAGCACAGAGACACTAACACCAACACTCACAATATGCATAGTATGTATTGTGAATTCCAACACTTTGGTTTGCAATTTGACAATGGCGTGTAACTATTTTCTTTTAAAGCTCAAAATTTCTCTACAAATACGCCAAATTACAAACATGCCAAATTCTCCATTAAAATACTGTAGACATAAATAAATGTATACATTTGAAACTATGACTTGTAAACAGGTAGAGCATTCTTTAACTCACATGTGTCTGTAATGCATTGAGATCGTCATTGCCACAACAGTAAACCTGATGTCTTTTAATATACAAGTATGGACGTACATAGTGTGCAATTTTCTCACACTTTTGAAAGTAAGGTTCCAATGTATATAAGCCATTAGTGATATCCTTATGATTATTTGCAGGCTGTGTTACTGAAGCCACCCTCCCCCATCCTCTTCTCCGGGGTGAAGTTTTCATCTATTCATCCACACACTCTTAAAGGAGTGCTTTGAGTATACACTGTCAAAAGTGTGAGCTAAAAAAGGGATAACTTCAGATTCTTAGAAATACATGCTAAACTTAAAAACAACTGTGTTTTTGCAACCTATTTCAAATTCGTTGACATAACTATGTTCAGTAAATAAAGGAAAAATCCCTTGGATTTTTATTTTCATATAGGCTACACTTAAAATGGCAACCACAAGAGTCATTAGTGTTAGACTGCATAGAAAAACCCTCAAATTTTGTAATCTAAAAGTTTGCAAAATAGATTTCTTAACAATCCATTTCCTGCAAAAAATATTCAAAACCTCTACTCCTTGGGTGCAAAATCTTGAGAAAATTTCAGAAATTGTTTGAAGCCTTAAAAATGAAATTCCAGTCATTCTTTATCATCATTTTAATCAAGTTAAATCATAATTTACATCAGTGAAAACAAGCACCATGTGACTTGCATGTATTTTGTAAGCTCTGAATATTTGTTCGTAAATTCTCTCTTCCTGATATTCATCAATCAATTAAACATTTTGAATTTACTTCCGATATTGTTTCTGGGACATATTAATGTATTTTCAACATTGTCAGTGCTACCAATCTAATTATTATGAATGAAAATACTTCTTCTGGATGAGCAACTCGTAGCCAGACTGAGCCAAGCACTATTAAAGGGACATGCAGTCTAAGTGATGATGCTAGTGCAGAATTCTTATCAAAATTGATTCGAGTTCAGTTATTAGTGGCATTGTCATCTGCTGAATTTAAAGCCAGTCTTGTTTCTGCCGTTGTACCTGCTATTGTTGAAGCTGTGAAGGAAGGTATGCTCAGAAATTAATGCAGTTTTTGAGATTTAACTTGGCAAAAAGCAAATTGACAGTGCAAATCAAAGAATAAGCAGCCTCTGTCTCAAATGAAGTATCTGGTCTAAAGAGACATTTGGATGATCAACTCAACAGCAGAATTCTCCAAGAAATTGTCTTCGATTCCACAGTTTTCAAGAGAAACAAGGTGAGAAAACTGATGAAATTATCATCAACTTGCCAAAAACTAAACTTAACATTGATTTGGAGAAGTCTCAACTCGACAGATTTCATAGAATTGGACCCAAAACCTTCCACAGGGATGAAACTCAACATCCATATCAGCCTCTACCAATCATTGTTAAGTTTTCATCATACAATGTTCGATCTAGCATGTACCGTTCCCGCACCAAACTAAAAGGATTGGTGATGGTCGCTTGTATGTGATCGATAGTGATGGAAAGAAGGAACACATCTCAAAAGGTACCGATCAAGATCACATGTAACCAGGTGGCGCAACATCACTACATATCTCTTTAATGATGTCAAACTATTACTGTTGGCTACGTAATACCAAATATGCGTCTTTTCCTATTCGTATACTGCTGATGTCTATAAAAATTCATACCAGAGCCGCCACAAGTCTTTCTTTGTTAAAGCCGTTGCTCGCTAATGGATTTTTGTAATTGTCACCTTTTGTTCTCTTCTATTTTGTTTACTAAGTATTTAAATGAATAGTTTCAGAGATCTACCTTTCTTTAAAGTGCATGATCTTTCTTTTGTGTTACTAGTGCATACAAATACTAAAAGCGCTCAATTTAGTTGCAGTGGAGAGCGTGTGGAACAGTGAAGAGCGTGTGGAAAGTGTATGGAGAGCTTGTGGAAAGTGTATGGAGAGCTTGTGGAAAGTGTGTGGAGAGCTTGTGGAAAGCGTGTGGAGAGCTTGTGGAGAGCGTGTGGAGAGCTTGTGGAGCGTGTGGAGAGCTTGTGGAGCGTGTGGAGAGCTTGTGGAGCGTGTGGAGGCGTGTGGAGAGTGTGGAGGCGGAGCAGTGGAGAGCGTGGAGCAGTGGAGCGCGTGGAGCAGTGGAGGCGCGTGGAGCAGTGGAGAGCGGGAGCAGTGGAGCGCAGTGGAGCAGTGGAGCAGTGGAGAGCGCGTGGAGCAGTGGAGAGCGCGTGGAGCAGTGGAGAGCGCGTGGAGCAGTGGAGAGCGCGTGGAGCAGTGGAGAGCGCGTGGAGCAGTGGAGCGCGTGGAGCAGTGGAGAGCGCGTGGAGCAGTGGAGAGCGTGGAGCAGTGGAGTGGAGCAGTGGAGTGGAGCAGTGGAGGAGCGGCGTGGAGCAGTGGAGAGCGTGGAGCAGTGGAGAGCGCGTGGAGCAGTGGAGGCGCGTGGAGCAGTGGAGAGCGGCGTGGAGCAGTGGAGAGCGCGTGGAGCAGTGGAGGCGCGTGGAGCAGTGGAGAGCGCGTGGAGCAGTGGAGCGTGGAGCAGTGAGCGTGGAGCAGTGGAGCGCGTGGAGCAGTGGAGAGCGCGTGGAGCAGTGGAGAGCGCGTGGAGCAGTGGAGAGCGCGTGGAGCAGTGGAGAGCGGAGCAGTGGAGCAGTGGAGGCGCGTGGAGGAGCAGTGGAGCAGTGGAGGCGCGTGGAGCAGTGGAGAGCGCGTGGAGCAGTGGAGAGCGCGTGGAGCAGTGGAGAGCGTGGAGCAGTGGAGCGCGTGGAGCAGTGGAGAGCGCGTGGAGCAGTGGAGCGCGTGGAGCAGTGGAGAGCGCGTGGAGCAGTGGAGAGCGCGTGGAGCAGTGGAGCGCGTGGAGCAGTGGAGAGCGGAGCGTGGAGCAGTGGAGAGCGCGTGGAGCAGTGGAGGCGCGTGGAGCAGTGGAGAGCGTGGAGCAGTGGAGAGCGTGGAGCAGTGGAGAGCGCGTGGAGCAGTGGAGCGCGTGGAGCAGTGGAGAGCGCGTGGAGCAGTGGAGAGCGCGTGGAGCAGTGGAGCGCGTGGAGCAGTGGAGAGCGCGTGGAGCAGTGGAGAGCGCGTGGAGCAGTGGAGAGCGCGTGGAGCAGTGGAGAGCGCGTGGAGCAGTGGAGGCGCGTGGAGCAGTGGAGCGCGCGTGGAGCGTGGAGCAGTGGAGAGCGCGTGGAGCAGTGGAGAGCGCGTGGAGCAGTGGAGAGCGCGTGGAGCAGTGGAGCGCGTGGAGCAGTGGAGAGCGCGTGGAGCAGTGGAGAGCGTGGAGCAGTGGAGAGCGTGGAGCAGTGGAGAGCGCGTG
Source organism: Chiridota heheva (assembly GCA_020152595.1). Lineage (NCBI taxonomy): Eukaryota > Metazoa > Echinodermata > Holothuroidea > Apodida > Chiridotidae > Chiridota > Chiridota heheva. The sequence continues at coordinate 2,037,294 of JAIGNY010001799.1, read as the reverse complement.
GAGCAGTGGAGAGCGTGGAGCAGTGGAGAGCGCGTGGAGCAGTGGAGAGCGCGTGGAGCAGTGGAGAGCGCGTGGAGCAGTGGAGAGCGCGTGGAGCAGTGGAGAGCGCGTGGAGCAGTGGAGCGCGCGTGGAGCAGTGGAGCGCGTGGAGCGTGGAGCAGTGGAGAGCGCGTGGAGCAGTGGAGAGCGCGTGGAGCAGTGGAGAGCGCGTGGAGCAGTGGAGAGCGCGTGGAGCAGTGGAGCGCGTGGAGCAGTGGAGAGCGCGTGGAGCAGTGGAGAGCGCAGTGGAGAGCAGCAGTGGAGAGCGCGTGGAGCAGTGGAGAGCGCGTGGAGCAGTGGAGCGTGGAGCAGTGGAGCGCGTGGAGCAGTGGAGAGCGCGTGGAGCAGTGGAGAGCGCGTGGAGCAGTGGAGGCGCGTGGAGCAGTGGAGAGCGCGTGGAGCAGTGGAGAGCGTGGAGCAGTGGAGAGCGCGTGGAGCAGTGGAGAGCGCGTGGAGCAGTGGAGCGCGCGTGGAGCAGTGGAGAGCGCGTGGAGCAGTGGAGAGCGTGGAGCAGTGGAGAGCGCGTGGAGCAGTGGAGAGCGCGTGGAGCAGTGGAGAGCGCGTGGAGCAGTGGAGAGCGCGTGGAGCAGTGGAGAGCGCGTGGAGCAGTGGAGAGCGCGTGGAGCAGTGGAGAGCGTGGAGCAGTGGAGAGCGCGTGGAGCAGTGGAGAGCGCGTGGAGCAGTGGAGAGCGCGTGGAGCAGTGGAGAGCGCGTGGAGCAGTGGAGAGCGCGTGGAGCAGTGGAGAGCGCGTGGAGCAGTGGAGGCGCGTGGAGCAGTGGAGAGCGCGTGGAGCAGTGGAGAGCGTGGGAGCAGTGGAGAGCGCGTGGAGCAGTGGAGAGCGCGTGGAGCAGTGGAGCGCGTGGAGCAGTGGAGAGCGCGTGGAGCAGTGGAGAGCGCGTGGAGCAGTGGAGAGCGCGTGGAGCAGTGGAGAGCGCGTGGAGCAGTGGAGAGCGCGTGGAGCAGTGGAGAGCGCGTGGAGCAGTGGAGAGCGCGTGGAGCAGTGGAGAGCGCGTGGAGCAGTGGAGAGCGCGTGGAGCAGTGGAGAGCGCGTGGAGCAGTGGAGAGCGCGTGGGCAGTGGAGAGCGTGGAGCAGTGGAGAGCGCGTGGAGCAGTGGAGAGCGCGTGGAGCAGTGGAGAGCGCGTGGAGCAGTGGAGAGCGCGTGGAGCAGTGGAGAGCGCGTGGAGCAGTGGAGAGCACGTGGAGCAGTGGAGAGCACGTGGAGCAGTGGAGAGCACGTGGAGCAGTGGAGAGCACGTGGAGCAGTGGAGAGCACGTGGAGCAGTGGAGAGCACGTGGAGCAGTGGAGAGCACGTGGAGCAGTGGAGAGCACGTGGAGCAGTGGAGAGCACGTGGAGCAGTGGAGAGCACGTGGAGCAGTGGAGAGCACGTGGAGCAGTGGAGAGCACGTGGAGCAGTGGAGAGCATGTTTAAATTGTTTTAAATGAATGTCCGGAAATTAAAACTTTTTTGTTGTTGAATAGCAGTACTGTAAGTCAAACAAATATTATTTCCTATGTCACCATTAATGTATGCGGTTTACGTAACCGTAAAAAAATTTTGATGTTTAATTAGTTACATGCTAAGTCATATCAGTTTCTTTTCATGCAAGAAACTCATAGCGATACGTTAGTTGTGAGAAAGTTCTTGGATTGATGAGTGGGGTAATATAATATTTTTTTGCCCTACTGATGTGGGGTGTGTGTATCTATGTAATCCTAGTTTTGATTGTTCTTTTACCACAATGTTTACTGATGTTGACAGTCATTATATTGCACTTTACAATTGATGCTCTTTGCAATAATAGGTGTTTATCCTTGTCAACATCTACGCTTCAAATAATAATGATCCAATTTTTTTTCACCAATGCTAGGAATATTTTTAACTATTTCAAGGGAGATCACGTAATTTGGGGTGGCGATTTTAATCTTGTCCTAAATTTAAACTTGGACAAATCTGGGGGGCATCATCACACTAATTTCAAGGCTCAGCGGGAAGTCCTTCATACTAAGGTTGTGACGGTTAACCACTTAACCGTTTACCCGCCAGTATGTTCTACTATCCATTTACGAAATCATGGTCTGTGTAAACAATGTTATTTCAATTTTTTTAATTTTTTTTAAAGTTTGAATAAATTAACGAAACCATCTAAGTAACCTTTTTCTTCTTGTGTCAATCTTTACCCACTAAGTTATTGCCTTCACATTTCACCCGGGGTCCATATGCATAACACTAAACATTTTCATGGTACCTGGGATGGGATGGAACGCAGCTAGCTTGCGCTCATAAGGAAGGCCCAGGCTAGCACTCATTAACATAACCCGTCAACTACACAGACCAGAAATTTCCGCCCATATCCATTCACTATCGAATCACAGTACATATCTCCCAACCACTAACTGGCCCACATGCAAATCTTTCACTTAGAGCCACCCTGTGACTCCTAATAAGGTGATGGGGATATGGTTTACATTCCACTTGGAAGAATCATTGAGTGGGCCACGCAATTTTCGAGGGGATTCCCACGTTAAATCCGAACTGCGCATGTCTCAGGCACCCCTAAATAACTCAAGCGAGAGGTATTGCGGACTTTAATACTGTGAGTGTGAATATGTGCAGTATATTTTATGGCGGTTTTGGCCTATTTAACTTCATTGACAGTGCTTGGATTTTTGAAAATAAAGTTTTGTTTTAAATTATTTTGCAGGATTGCTTATGGTATGTTTCTTAAATATTTTCTTCATTGAAAAAATAGATTTGTTCGTGTGCAGCATTGTGATTTTTGTGGTTGTTTTCATTCTCTTAAAGACATTCCATCATGCGTAATGAAAATGATTGAGTGGTGTGCGTTCCCATTCCATTAGTACCATTTATTTTCCATGAAGTTTTGTCTTGCATTTATCAGTTTGAATATAATTCTAGCACTCTCGTTTCCACTCATTGATAGTATTTACCCCAACATGGAAACGCAATCCATCCCCAAAACGGCAGTAGGCTTTGCAAATTTGTGTGAGGGAATGATCGATACACGCATGATGTGAGTGAATACGCACATACACAGTATAGAATATTACGTCACTGGATAATTACGTCATCACTTACGGTTAAACGGTTAACTGACCGTAATGGTGACGGCTGTACATTTAGGAATAAATGCTAACCGTCACAACCTTACTTCATACCATCAATGATTTTGACTTGGTTGATATTTGGAGAGAGAAAAATCCTTCCTTAAAGCTATTTACTAGGTTTTCAAAAGTAACCATGAATACCCACTGTAGACTTCATTCTCATTTCCAGAAATCTTCATAATTTTGTTATTAATACAAATATTTTGCCATCTATTAAGACTGATCATAAGTTAGTTTGTTTGTTTGTTTGTTTGATGAGGTCTTAACGGCACCACGACAACGAAGGTCAAATTGTGCCTGAGAGGTCAGATCATTTTAGAGGTAGTAAGGAAAGAGACCAGGGGAAGAATGAGAGAAATTCAAGAACAAAAGCCAGAAAGCTGTGATCGAGAGAGGAGGTGCATGGGTAAAACTAAAAACAAAGTAGAGAGGGGGTGGAAGAGGAGAATTAAATATGGTTGTAGAGGATGCATGCTGAAGGAAGGAGACTATTTTATCTGGAGGATTTTTGGAAGAACTCAGCAATTGAGTTGTGGGGAGCGAGAAAGCTCTGGGAAAGTTGTACAGGGGGCAAGCAAGGAGAACGTGTTGGATTGTGATGCAGTGGCAATTGTTACAGAGGGGTTGGGGAACCAATAAGGAGGTGGGAGTGAGTGAGGTGGGTGTGACCAATTCTAAGGCGGGTAATATGAACGTTGTCGATCTGAGAAAGGTTGTTGATGGTGGATTTGATCGGGATTGTGGGCTGGATAACATGGAGTTTGTTATCAATTTGGAAGTTCCATAAGGTTTGCCAGCGGTCACGAACAAGAGAAGCGATAAAGCGGTTTGATGTCAGAGAGGGTTTTGGGAAAAGGGAAGGGAGGAGGTTAAGGGCAAGCTTAGCAGCTGTATCAGCCCTGTCATTGCCAGGGATGCCAACATGGCTGGGTATCCAGAAGAAAAGAACACTTTTCCTGCAGAGGGTGGGAGAAAGAGTTTCCGGAGGAGGAGGTGGCAGGTGAGGTTATCCCATTTAAGATTGAGTAATGAAGTAAGAACAGCCTTTGAGTCAGAGAAAATGGCAAAGTGACTAAGAGGAGAGTACTCAATAAAGTTGAGGGCGAGGAGAATGGCCTTAGCCTCAGCTGAAAAGATGGATGAGTGGTCAGGAAGTCTGCTACTGAGGGTGATGTCTTGGATGATGGCAGCAACAGCTGTCTTGTTGCCTTCCTTGGAGCCATCAGTATAGATGGAGGTGTAATTTGAGAGTTGGTCTTTGATTTGGTTGTGGAGATTGATGAAGAGATTAGGGTGAGTTTGAGTTTTGTTATAAGTGGAGAGGTCTAGGTGGACAGAAGGAAGGGGGTGGCCCAAGGCGGAAAAGTGGGCCAGGAATAGGTGCCGAGTGGCGGGTTTGATGCCAAGTTGAAAGAGGTCTGATTTAATCGTAAGCTGAAGGGAGGCGATAGGGTTTTAGTCCTATCAAAGAGGGAGGAGAAATTGGGGTACCTAATGAGGTTGTAAACAGGGTTCTGGGTGTTGGTAAGGACTCTAAAAGCATAGGAGAGGCTAAGCTTTTACATCTAAGTAGAAAGGGGGGTTTGTTGGCTTCAACATGAAGGCTAGTGATTGGGGAGGTCCTGTAGGCTCCTAGACAAAGCCTGAGGGCTTCATTTTGGATGGTGTTAATGTGGTTGAGGTATGAGTTGTGAGCGACACAGTAAACAATATTGCCATAGTCAAGCTTGGCACGAATGGTGAGCCTGAAAATTTTGAGGAGAGCATAGCGGTTCGCTCCCCAAGTAGTGTTGGAGAGCAGTCGGAGGATGTTGAGGGAGCTATTGCAATTTAGTTTCAGGTTGGTGATGTGTGGCTTGTAGGTGAGCTTGGGGTCTAGAGTTAGACCAAGGAACTTTGTGTTTTCAACTTTAGGGATGCGATTCCCATTGAGCACAAAGTTCGGGTTGGGGTGGAGGTTGTTGAAATGACAAAAGTGCATGCAGACTGTCTTGTCTTTGGAGAATCTAAAACCGTTATTGTTGCTCCAGACTTGCAGCTGATTGAGGCTGGTTTAGAGCCTATTTTCAACAATAGGAAAGCTAGGGGAGGAGTAGAAGATGGTGAAGTCATCCACGTGAGGGTACGTTTGATGCTGGGGCCAAGGTCATTCCCGATGTCATTAATGCTCAGGTTGAAGAGAGTGGGGAGAGGATGCTGCCTTGGGGGCGCCCTCTTCTTGGGGGTGCGGCTTGGAGGGTGTGTGCCAATGAACTTGGAACTGCCTGGGTGAGAGGAAGTTTTGAATAAAGATGGGGAGGTGGCCTCTGAGGCCAATGGTGTGAAGTTTCCGGGTAATGCCGTATTTCCAAGTAGTGTCGAAAGCTTTCTCGAGGTCAAAAAATGTGGCAATGAGGTGTTCCTTTTTTGCAAAGGATTCCCGGATGGCGGTGTCGGCGTAATTAACTGGTCTAGGGTATTGCGACGTTTTTGGAAGCCGCTTTGGTGAGGAGAGAGGATTCTGTTGGTCTCGAGGAACCAGTTTAGTCTCTGATTAATGATCTTTTCCATAATTTTACAGAGACAGCAAGTAAGGGCGATGGGTCGGTAGCTGGTGGGGTCGGTGCTATCCTTCCCGGTTTAAGGACGGGATGACAATAGCTGTCCTCCAGATAGGGGAAAGGAGTGTGAGGACCAAATGTGGTTGAAGATGGTGAGTAGGATAGTGGTGGCCTTGATGGGGAGGTGTTTCAGAAACTGATAGGGGATGTTATCTGGGCCCTTGGAGGTGCAGCCAGCGTCGCTGATGGCTTGGTTTAATTCAGAAAGGGTGAGAGGGTGTTGTAGCTTTTCGGAGTTGTCAGAGGAAAAGTGATTCTCCGGGCTTCATCGCAAGCTTTTGATTTTGAAAGCATTGGAGTAGTTGGTCGAGGGCGAGATGTTGCTGAAAGAGGCGGCGAGGTGGTCAACGATGTCTTTTTGCGGTGAGAAGGTCTCCATTCCAAGAGAGATGGGAGATGGAAGATTTGCCTACTCTGCCGTGGAAGCTGTTAACCATTCTCCAAATCTTCTTAGTGGGGTGTTGGTGGTGAGAGGAGAGATAAAGTTGTTCCAAGTGTTGGTTTTACTGTCCTTGATAGTGCGTCTGGCCTTGCACGGCTGATGCGAAAGAGGTTAAGGTTATGGGTGGTCGGGTTGGTTTTAAAGTTCCTGAGGGCTCTTTTCCTGTTCTTGATGGGGTTTTGCAGTCATCTGAGAACCAGGGGTTGGGGATGATTTGGGGTTTGGAGGTTTTGGGAATTGAGCAGGTGGCGATGTTGATAAGGATATTACTGAAGTTAGACATGGGATCCTCATCCTCGAGAAGATGGGGGGAGAGGTGTGAGTCACAGAGGGTTTCAAAAGGGACCAGTCAGCCTTGTCGAGGTTCCAATTGGGGGGTGTGCTCAGTGGGGATTTGAAGATTGGAGTGTATAAGAAGAGGGTAATGATCACTACCACAGAGGTCAGCAGTGACTCTCCAACTAAAATCAGGAAGGAGGTTAGGGGAACAGATAGACAGGTCAATACAGGTGAGAGAGCCTGTGGCAGGATGAAGGTAGGTCGGGAGTTAGTGTTCAGTAAGGACAGGCTGTGCTGACGGAGAGCGTTTTGATGAACTTGCCTTTAGGGGTGGTGGTATTAGAGCCCCACAGAGGGTTGTGGAGCGTTGAAGTCACCAAGAAGGATGAAGGGGGTGGGAGCTGAGAGATGAGGTTGTTAAGGCTGGTTGGTTGAATGTTGGTGTTGGGAGGAGATAGATATTGCAGAGAGTGAAAGTTTTGTGGAGGGAGATAGAAATACAGATGGCCTGAAGGTCGGTGTGCACACGAACAGGGCTGTGTGGGATATCGTGTCTAACGAGAATGGAGACGCCACCACAGGCCCTGTCAGCATCCACTTGATGTTTGTGATAGCAAGCAAAGTTGTTAAGGAGTAATGGTCGGTGGTTTTCAAGAAAGTTTCTTGTAGGCAGAAGACGACCGGGTTGAAGGTGGAGGCCAGAAGGTCGATTTCTTCAGAATTGGCCTTAAGGCTCCTAATGTTCCATTGTATGATGTTGTGGGTGTTATTGTAATTGTTTGTGGTGTATGCCATAAAGGAGGCGGGGGTTATCTGGAGGAAGATCTGCTGGGTCTGAGTTGGCTTGTTTTTCTTTGGATCTGTTTCTTTGGGAGCGATTGTTTTTGAAAATTGGGCGAGAAGTATGATCGGTGTGTTCGGTGTCAGAACAATCCATACTCTCTTCAGTGTGGGTTTGGAAGGTGGGTTGTTTGTTGATTGGTTGTTTGTTGATTGGTTGTTTGTTGATTGGTTGTTTGTTGATTGGTTGTTTGTTGATTGGTTGTTTGTTGATTGGTTGTTTGTTGATTGGTTGTTTTTGGTTGGTTGTTTGTTGGTTGATTTGTTGGTTTGTTGGTTGTTTGCTTGGCTGGTTTTAGCTTGATGTATGAAGGTATTAGTGGAGTTGGTGTAGGGGCGGTAGGGGCTTTAGAGTAGGAAGGGGGTTGAGGAGAGAAGTGGTGGTGGAGGTGGTGTGGGTATTGGGTGTGATTGGGTTGTTGGAAATGGTGATGGGCTTAGGACTAGGTAAGAAGAGCCAGGTGAGGTCGGTTTGGGCATGGGAGTTAGTTTTTGTTGTGTTAGTTGTGTTTGGGGGGGCGGAATTAGAGTTAGAGGAGACTACGTTTGAGCATAAGTTAGTAACCCTCTCTTTACACCTTTCTCGAATCCTTCAGGAAAAGGTTACTGGAAATGTAATTTTCCTTGTTGGATGACAATGGTTATGTACAGCTTATCAATGGAGTTGTAAAGGATACTATTGCCTCTGGGCATCCACAGAACCTTTGCAGTATTCAGTGATATGTTCACTTCGAGCAATGATCAGAGAGGTAGTGGTGAAGGTATTTGACTCACCCTGAATGTTTTTAATGTCTGAAGACCTTTACTTGTAACAAGTCACCAGGCAGCAATGGTTTACCCTTTATATCGGTCAAATTGTTCTCGACTCATTAAATTATGCTTTTGATTGTGGCAAACTACCTCATGAGCAAGATCGTGATCTTATTTCGTTAATCCCAAGCCTGATAAAGATTTGAGTGTTCTGAAAAACTGGAGACCTATTTCTCTTTTAAAATTTTGATTATAAACTTGCAGCCAAGTGTATTGCAAACAGTATCAAATCTGTTAATAGTAATTTACTTCATACTGATCAATCTGGTTTTATTAAAGGCTGCTTCGTAGGTGTAAACTCTGTACTGTTTTTGATTTAATCTACTATACCAAAAATCATGATACCCCTGGTTTTTAACCATTGACTTTGAAAGGCCTTTGACTGCTTAGACTAAGTCACTTATAAATAGCCCCTTCACTATTTAAATTTTAACCAGAGTTTGGTCAATTGGTTTAAGACCTTTAACTCAAATGTAACTGCTTGTGTTTTAAATAATCCTTTTCTACAGGATTTTTTTCTTTCGATATCCATCGTGGAGTAAGGCAAGGTTGCCCCTAAAGTCCTTATTTTCTTAATCTTTGTCTTGAAATCCTGGCAATTAAGATGAGAGCTTCATGCATTTCATGCAATCCAGATTGAAAATCATTGTTTTCAAATTACCCAGTATGCCGATGATACTACTTTTACTCATTGATGATTCTGATTCCTCATGTTTAAATGCAAATTATGATCAATCTTGGATTTTTCCTCAAGGTAGCTTTAATGGTATAATCTCCCAAATGATGTCACTAATTTAATTTAAAAGTTTCCTATGGCCCGATTATTTTTTTAAGAGTTTAATTAAGTCAACATGAGGATGATTTTTTTAGTCTAGTTACCTTCCGAAGTTGTCAAGGCTAAAAGATTGTCTTCGTGTCTGGTATTAGAAGGACCTTACCCCTTTAATAGGTCAATTACTGTTATTAAGAGCCTAGCTCTTTCCCAATTAGTTTTCCTTGCTACTGTTCTGCCAGATCCTCCTGATTCTTTTTTCTGAGATATTGATAGTTTACTCTATAAGTTTATCTGGAATAACAAGACTGATAAAGTAAAAAGAAATGTGCTTTGTAATTCTCTTGTAAATGGTTGTTAAACATGATTCATGTCAAATGTTTTTTTTAGATTTCTCAAACTTTGTTGGGTTAGGAGATATTTGCAGGGTTTGAATTCCCAGTGAATAGTTCTTTAATCACTACTTAAATCATTGAGTGAAATTCTTTTTTAATTGCAATTGTAAACAAGGTGATGTAGTGATTAAAAATAGCTACATTAGAAAGGTTTGCCATGCGTGGTATTGCTACACTTTTAGCAACTCTGTTAAAAATTGTACCTCTAGTAATGTTTTAAATAAAAGCCTGAATCGTATTGACAATCATCCCATTTTCATTAAAACACTTTTTGAAAAAAGTAGTTTCTATATGCAGAGTTTGTTTGATGATACTGGAGCTCTACTGAACTTTACTACTTTTTGTTCTGAATATTCTATTTATACTATTCCTTTCACAACTTATTATGGTCTTATTTTTGCTATTCCTAAGAAGTGGAGGCAAAATGTACCTTCAAATGTTATTTCACTGCAGGACAATAGGTTCTTTAAGTTTTTGCAGTGAAAGTAACCAACAAAAATTGCTTATCCTATTTTATTAAATGTTATTTCCGAGAATCCCAAGGTTTTGAAAAAATGGGAAACTATCTTAACAACCCCGACGTGGATTGGAATATTATTTTAAGAAATTGCCTTTTTTCTGTTAGTGTCCACGAATAAGGTATTTTCAGTATAAGTGTATTCTTTATTTAATTCCAACCAGTGAGCATCTGTTTAAGATGAGCATCGTCAGTATTTCTACATGTTCTTTTTGTGAAAATTCTACAGAATCTCTTTATCATTTTCGGAAGGAAGAAGGGGGACTGTTTATATGTTACAGATTTCTGGATTCACATTCACACCAATATACTTTCCTGTTGCGCTGATTTATCTTATGATTCAATAATGTTTGGTTTTAGGAATATCACAAATAAGTATATAAAATTAATTGTATTTCATGCAAAGTACTTTATTTTTTTATGTAAAAGAGATAAGACAGCCCATTTTGGCACAATTTTTTACCCTGGATTATCTATCGGTTTAAAGTTGAAAGTTATATTGCCCAGAAAAATCAAATTCTTGATAGGTTTTGTATTATCTAAGCAACTTTCCAGAAATATTGAGACTTCTGTGATCTTGTCTTATTTTTAGTAGACTAGTTTGTTGCACTTTATTTTTTTTTGCTCTCCATATGCATGTACTTTTTTCAAGCTGCTATGCTTTTTCTTTTATAAGTTTTTTTCCTCTTCTTTTGAAAAAAATCTTTTTGTCCCTTTTACTGCCAAGAAGCTTTTCCACGAGAACAAATTATATCTGTACTTCTTATGTTATGTTACGTATCCTATTTTGTCATGATTATTTTTGTTGTTTGAAAGTTGAAGAAGAAAATAAATATTGAAAAAAAAGCTGAAGAGGCTACACAGCAAATTAGAAATAAATAAACAATCTGATCATGAACAAATCTGTAATTTGAGGTGAAAATAACCTAACAAAAGTATGTTGACTATCAGACCCCTAGCCTGATTTAAAAAGGGGCAGGTTGCTAGACATGTTGAGGGGCACATTAATGTGTGTGCAAAACGCTGCGTCTTTTTAGCATGGAGTCCAAGGTCTCAATCCCATGGTGAAGAAGCTCTGGAATTTTAGTTATAATCATACCTCAGAATGAAACTATTTTGATTGATAAGGACCATTCATAAGCCAAACAGGACAATTGCTTACTATGCTATCATTCTGTATTCTGTATCCATGTAAGGTATTTCATTTATGAGGTTAATTAAGATTATTAGGTTTAAAAAAAAATCTTTAAAAAAATTATATATATTTTTCTCATAAGGGGAAAAGTGGACCCCAGGGGGCGGGGCGTACCCCAGAGGGAAGGGCCGACCCAGGGGCAGGGTGTACCACAAAGGGCAGGGCGGACCCCAGGGAGCAGGGTGGACACAGGGCAGGGCCAACCCAAGGGGGAAGGGTGGACCCAAGGGGACAGGGCTGACCCCAGGGGACAGGGCAGGCCACCCAAAGCTAGGGGTCTGACTATTACAGTATTTATTCATTTATAAATTAGTTATCTAAATGAATTTTATAGAGGCTGCATACAAACAGCTGTTTTAAGTCTAACGAGCCTTTCAAATTTGCTCTATTTTCCCAATTTTGCACCTAAAAATGTAAAACCTACGCCGAAGGTACAATAAGGACTGCTTTCATACACCAAGACAGTCAAGTGACAAGCAGTGAGTTACTCACTACTACTACTACTACTATGACAAGGCTTACTAAGTCTTGTTTAGTATTTTGCTTCTACATTACTTTCCACGGTAACAAAACGGAGCTTTTTGAAAGAACATGATTGGCTAACAGTACAACTAATGAATATGCATTAGTTCTTGACAGTATTTTATTTATCATTTACATCACTGATACAGGAATACACAAAAATTGTATATAGCAAAGAAGAACCAAACAAAAATTAGTTCATTAGTAAGTGCATCCTACCTGGTTCATAATGGCTCAACGGTGAAGGGAGGAGGTAAGAGGGGGAGGGGGGGGGGGGGGTCACTTCCATATGTGAGGTATAAAAATGTGCCTCCCAAGCAGGTGTCTTTTCTTCATCATTTTCGTAGTGCAGGTCTCAAAAAATGAGCTTTTACTCTTTTAATTTGTATTACTGGCCCATTTTAACAATATTTTTATTGAATACTCACTCATACTGCAGATATAACGACTGACTTTGATCATACTGCGGGTATCAAAATTGTATAATTTCATACTGCAGCTACCAAAAAATCTGTCCTACTGCGGGTATGTTTTTCGGTTGGTGGGCTGCACACCCCTACCACTTTTAATATAAAGTGCCCCCACCCCTCCCCTGGGAATGTCTACCATTGCATCGTTAGTATAATGTTATGTAGCAGCAGCTAAACTGTCTTTAAGTGTGCTTGCTTCAAAATTACTACAAAGTATTTAGTTTTATAGTACCCTCTGGGAGATTTATTGGTATTTTAGGTAAATAACTCTTTTGTGTGCAATCTTTGGGAAAGAAAATAGGACTGCATTAGTTAGGCCTACAAGTTTATACTTTTTTCATCATGGCAGTAAAAGCTTGTGCTACGCCACTAATCTGAAAAGAATTCAACTCAACGCCGAAGATCTTTGGACCTTAGTGCACTAATGATCACTATAGTTGCCATTTCAAGTGTGCAAATAGGCTGCAAGAACCATCACGGAGGGGTCCTACTACAACACGCACTGGTTTGACATGTAAAACACGCGCTGGCTTGACATGTAAAACACGCGCTGGCTTGACATGTAAAACACGCGCTGGCTTGACATGTAAAACACGCGCTGGCTTGACATGTAAAACACGCGCTGGCTTGACATGTAAAACACGCGCTGGATTGACATGTAAAACACGCGCTGGCTTGACATGTAAAACACGCGCTGGCTTGACATGTAAAACACGCGCTGGCTTGACATGTAAAACACGCTCTGGCTTGACATGTAAAACACGCGCAGGCTTGACATGTAAAACACGCGCTGGCTTGACATGTAAAACACACGTTGGGCATGTAAAACACATGCTGATTAAAGGACTGGTGAAATGTAGCAATTTTGGTATCAACTGATGTATTTTTTAATTTGGACAACTTTCTAATAAATATGTAGTTCTAAAAATGTCTGTCTTTTAAAATCTTAGGAAAACCTTTTTTTGCAGCTCATATAAACGACATAACTTCCTATTCTAATTTATATTATTAACATTTTGTGACGTGTCAAGTTGGGCAGTGATATCACTGATCTCTGGCTGGCCGTACGTAGGCTTAGCCTATACAGATACAATGCGTGTGTTGTGTGTATTTATCGACTACTACTAGCTTTAGTCCAGTTGTCGGCCTAAACCTTTAGCTTTGTTTTGGTGATTTTATGGAAATAGATTGCATGATGGTATAACTTATACAAAAAGGAGAGAATTGTATGAATCAGTGCATGTACTAGATGAGACTAAGAGGCACTAATTATTTCTAAAATGTATTTGTAAGTTACCTTAAATCTGTGGTGTTTTGAAGACATTCGAGAAGGGTTTGTTGAACTTCGCATTCAGCCAGCTCGAGTGGCTAACTAGTAATATCTCCAACATTTATGGTTGGATTGCATCATCAGGTATACTACTGTATGTGGGTCAATAAATGTCTCTGTCAACTTCTCAAAAGGAATCTTCTGTATCTGAGGTATCAGAAGAGGAAATTTCTGAACTTTTTGCTGATGACATTTTAGGCCTGTAATTACTTTGTGAGCATTTACATAGTCACTTCTGTGGGGGGTCTACAACTTGCAATGTCACATTATTAAATAAATTTGCGGACGCCACAGAAAGTGGTTATTCTAAACTTTAAAATAATGTAATTTTAACTTTTCTAATCATTGTTTTGGAAAAATAGGGGTTACCAAGTATTGAGTGAGTGTCAAACATCACTTTAAAACAAACTTGCTTATACATGTTACCAGTCCTTTGAAATAAACTGGCCAGATGGATTAAATTTTAAAATAAAATCTTATTTTAGAGACAAAATTACCCTCCAAGTACTTCAAATAATCTTAATTAATCTAAATTGTCATTTCATAAACAGATTAAGTTAACTTTGGAAACTGCACAAATGAACTTACAACTGCCAGAAAGGTAACACTTATCTGTCTATTGTTGTCTTAATGAATGCCACGTTGCTGTGTAATTGGTAATCTGTAACAATATTGTATCAGTAAATCATTATATAGGTGCACTCAAAAGCAATTCCTTTGTTTTGCCGTCACCCTCTTGTTCACCCTAAACTTTAATTAATCAAATATTAATGGAATCAGGTTGTTCCTTTGGTAGCTGACTATAAGCTGAACTGACAGATTGATGTGTGTGTGTATATATATATATATATATATATATATATATATATATATATATATATATATATATATATATATTATATATATATATATAATATATATATATATATATATATATATATATATATATATATATATATATATATATATACATATATATATATATATATCTATATTTATGTACATGTATATGTATATATATATATATATATATACATATATATATATATATACATAAACATATATATGATATATATATATAGATTGTTCATTTATAGATGTTCATTTTGTCACAAGTTTCAAAATGTCACAGATTTTTGGACAATGAAACTTGGACACAAATTGTTACATCTCAGATGCTCCATTCTCTGAAATTATGCAATAATAATGAAAAACGCAGAGTCACAATAGAAAAGTAAGTAGGCATACCTACAATATTTTAGAAGCAACATAAAAAGTATAATTGGAAAAGGAGCAAAAACCTAAATAAAATGATAACCTGAACAGCATTGCAAAAAAATTTCTTGTAAACATAACAGCATCATAAATGATAGACTTTGAAGAAATATAATTAACATAATTTAAAAAAAGATACATAATCAAAAAAGATACATAGTTAAAAAAAGACGCATTCTTTAGAAAAGGTAATCTAGCATACACCCATTGGTGAACTTATTGCTAGCCCTTATATGAAATGTCTCAATAAAATATTGTTAATGCCTTTCCAGTCCCCATTTATTCTTCGTTTAGTGGCGTAGGCCTACAACCACAAGCGTTGTCGATTTATTTGACGACATAATCTAGTCAAACCAGACAACTACTTGCAATACTTTTTTGTTTTTTCAATTAGAAGTACTTAAGGAAAATTTTGTCTTTAAAATAGCAAAATATTAACAAAGTTATTTATCTGGCCTGTTTATTTTAACCAGTGTATGTTTTATATGCCCAGCGCCTGTTTTACATGCCCAGCGCTAAAACATGTCCAGCGCTAAAACATGTCCAGCGCTAAAACATGTCCAGCGCTAAAACATGTCCAGCGCTAAAACATGTCCAGCGCTAAAACATGTCCAGCGCTAAAACATGTCCAGCGCTAAAACATGTCCAGCGCTTGTTGGACCGTCACCGAAAAGTGTCAACAGTTATGCAGTCAAATGCAAAAGAATGATGTTGGACACATACTGGAGCAAACCTAAACTAGCCTAGGCCTAAGTTGAATATAATTTCTTTCATCAGAATTGACAGAAGATTATTAGATATAACTTAACATTAGGCTAAGTTATAAAATTAAGGACACCCACACTAACGTTAAAAAGTTTGCCTACCAAGCAATGGGAGTGACAACTGCTTCGCTAAACCTTGGCTGAGGTCATACACAAACAACAGTACATCTGAAACGGCCATCTTCTTCAGTATCCTCTAAACGTGCTAGGCTAGTATTAATTCTCCTTCCAGCGATCATTCAAAGCTTGATGATCCAATTCCTTGCGAATTTGATGAATGAATGGAATGCTGTTTCATGCCGATGGCCGATGGTGTTTCTGTTTTTAAGTTCACGGATACAGTGTACACACTTGATGTGTAAAGGCGGAGACACGCTAAGTAAATCCTCCAATCTATTCTCCGCCCAGCACAGTTTACTTGACGGTATAAACCACAAACTTTGACAAAATCAAAACATCTTACTCATGCTGTCAACTGTCGGTGCGGTGTAGTCTGTGATTTTACGCAGATTACAAATCGCAAACATATGCAAGTTTGCCACATTCTAACGCAATAAACTCTCACATTGGCAAATATTACTTTGGAGGGTGGAGAGGGATATGGTTTGGAGGACAGGGAGGGGGAGGGTCATGTGAAGGTTCAGTCGAGCTTGTGGCTGAGCACCTAATATTTTTGTAGAAATGTGTGTTAATACATGACATTCTTGGATTTTATTCATAATTTATAAGATATTTCACATATCTTTAATTGAAATATAACTCCAGAAAAAAATAAAAAAATAGAATTCCAGAAAAAACAATAGGCATAATTTATTCACCCAAAAAATATTTTTGATATTAAGATAAGATTTAAAAGAATTTGATTCATATAAATGTTTCTGATATATTTAAAGGATATCTAAATATTTTAATATAACAAATATATATCTTTTAAAATTAAAGACATATCTGATTTATTAAACTAATTCTTCAAATCAATTCAATATTTATGTAAATTTTTTAAGATAACTTTAGAATTAGATCATCTGCTTATTTCAGATATTTAAAGAAAAAAATATCTTTAAATAAATATGTGTAATTGTTTCTTGATATCAAGAATTCTTTATAGATATGTTAAGTATTTCATCTTGATTTTATGTATTTCTTAAAAAATATAATATTTGAAAAATGCACTTTTTTTATATTACTAATCACATATTGATTCAGGGGCTTTATGGGAGGGATCAAACTTGCTGCAAAGCAAAAGTAAAATGTTATTACGATTTACTACATCCATCTTGTCAAGTTTCACATAGCTTCTGCACATGGTAGGAAAGTCATCAGAAAATTAGTTTCTTACTTTTTTTTTTTTTTCCAAAGAAAAGGCAAAATTGCTGATAGCATAGATTTAACTTTTTAACGTTAGTGTGGGTGTAAGCCTATTATTGGTTTTATAACTTAGCCTAATGTTAAGTTATATTATTATCTTACAATTGTCTTTAAACTGTGGAGGCTAAATGTTATTGAAGAGCAAAAAAAAGGCTAATTCCTCAAATCTGGACCTTATAGCAAAATGTATGGACCTTACCTTTGCAAGATCCGTAGTGGAGAGAGGAGGGGAGGGGTGGATGAAATGACCCCTGGCTACATCCATGCCACCCATATGGTTGGTGCCTTCATGGCCCAGTCAGTATTTGCAGGCTTTGGCCATGGCTTTATAAACGTGTTCGTTGGAAACCTTTTTTTATTAGGAAATGTCAATATCTCATGTGCCCTATAGAATTCACCACCTGCACACCAAAGATATTGACATGTGCAACTACCTTTCATCATGACACACACATCACAGGGTCTGAGAATGGAGCTTAAATGCCCCCCCACCCTCCCTCCCCTCCTAAAATAAGAGGAGTGTGACTTCTGAGAAAGTTGTCCGGGGAAAGTGGAAATACCCTTCTAGCTCCTCTTGGCAATGTTTGTGTCCTTGTGGTAATAATGCTAGCATATTTTTTTGATGGGGTGGGTATGCTTTTCAATACATTCTTGCCAAAAGAAGATTGCATTCTCAATCTCCAAACTAAGCATCTCAACTTGTGTTGATCCATGTCTCCAGGCCCTCTTCAAGGTTTCCACCCATTTGCAGTTCTTACAATTGGTATCAATTTCAGCATCACTTTTTAATTATCTTTATCTCCAAATTAGATTTCCATTCTTTCAGGTTAATCTGCTATTAAGTTCTTCACAGTGATTGATAAACATTAAAACTAAGAAATGCCAAAGTGAAGTTACCGATGACTATTAACCTCTTCAACCATGATTTAAGATTCTCACTTTCTGTGATGTGAGTTTTGGTGGTTAAGCAGTCTTTGAGTAAGACACTACACTAGCTCCAGTTCACTCAGCTGTACAATGGGGAGTTAACCTGCAATGAACTGGTGTCCTAGTATTGAGGGTGGGGGAGAAGGAGGCATGTGTTCTTATCCACTTACGCCAAGGAAACAAATACCAGGACTGCTGGGAGTTAACCTGCAATGAAATGGTGTCCTAGTATTGAGGGTGGGGAGGCATGTGTTCTCATCCACTTATGCCAAGGAAACAAATACCAGGACTGCTGGGAAGTTAACCTGCAATGAACTAGTGTCCTAGTATTGAGGGTGGGGTAGGGGGAGGCATGTGTTCGTATCCACTTATGCCAAGGAAACAAATACCAGGACTGCTGGGAAGTTAACCTGCAATGAACTGGTGTCCTAGTATTGAGGGTGGGGGAGAGAGAGGCATGTGTTCTCATCCACTTATGCCAAGGAAACAAATACCAGGACTGCTGGGAAGTTAACCTGCAATGAACTAGTGTCCTAGTATTGAGGGTGGGGGTAGGGGGAGGCATGTGTTCTTATCCACTTACGCCAAGGAAACAAATACCAGGACTGCTGGGAAGTTAACCTGCAATAAACTGGTGTCCTAGTATTGAGGGTGGGGGAGGCATGTGTTCTCATCCACTTATGCTAAGGAAACAAATACCAGGACTGCTGGGAAGTTAACCTGCAATGAACTAGTGTCCTAGTATTGAGGGTGGGGAAGGGGGAGGCATGTGTTCTTATCCACTTATGCCAAGGAAACAAATACCAGGACTGCTGGGAAGTTAGCCTGCAATAAACTGGTGTCCTAGTATTGTGGGTGGGGGAGGGGAGGCAAGTGTTCTCATCCACTTACACCAAGGAAACTGGGGATCATAATCATCTGAGTGATGTGTCTTAATTGCTTGAGTATGGATTATTTAACTTTTAAATCATATACAAGATATTACATGTAAGCATTACTAGCACATAATAGAGCAGAAATAAATATTAGACCAACCAACCTATTGAATAGTTTTCATCTTTATTCATCACACATATTTTGTTCTTTTAACAAAGTTACGAAAAAATGGTTCCAACAAAATATTACATATATACAAAAATCATTGAGAACAGTATGGTATGTCTTGAATAATTGCAAATACAAAATTTACTTTAAAATAACTTGTATTCTCTTTAAAGATCAACAAAAAAATTCTGACTTTTTGCAATTAACATATCTCATATATAATGTGCATCACATTTCATTTTACATGCATATGATTAAATATCATCCCCATCACATTTTTGGTTTTTAAAAAATCACTTTTTGCAACATAAATTTACAAATAACTATACATATTCAAAACAATCTCAAAATACTAAAGCAAAAATAAAGATTGATGCCCAAATAAGATGGATGTTTAACCATTTTGACCGATTACAAAATTATCCATTCCTGAAACTTAAAAAAGAACACAATAATTGCTGGGACTGTGTCAAATGTGACTTCCCTCAGACTCTCCTATTCATAACTTGCCTCTGAGAGGTCTACAGATCATCAGAAATTCCATACTTGCAAATAAGAGTATGGCTTTCTCAGTTCAAGTATGTTACAACTATTGAAATAGTTTATTTTGTTTAGCAAATATCAAGCCTTAAATATTTCTAAATGTATGATATGTGTAATAATGGGGTGCAGAACAGGAAGACACGAATCATAGGAAGCTATATTAGGGGGGGGGGAAGGTGGGTGTTGGAGAGAGCAGGGGTAGGTGAGAGATGAGGTGGTTAGAGAGAATGAATAAGAAATAAAAGTCTTCTGTGTTACCTTCCTCCAGTGCAGCCACAAATGCAAAGTCTGACAGGTTATGTCCCATAAGATCTGATCCACACTGATACTTGTGACCCACAGTATATGAAGATTGTTACAAAATCACAAAATCCTATGGCAATGATAATTGCAGGGGCATGTAATTCACGTAAAATGCTCAAGCTAAAAATGTTTTTAATGGATAATGGACAGAATTTTAAAGGAGCTAATCTGGCAAATTAGGTGAATTTCAGCCAAATTGTAATTTACTTGTAGACGGTCAATTTGCTTGACGTTAGTGACACACACTTACTTCCTAATTTCATACCTTTTCAAACCATTAAAAAAATACAAACATGTTTAATTTGTCCTCTTATTTTCGTAGTTTCCTTTCTTAACAGTTAAAAAGAAATGTCCACGACCATTTGATACACCACTTGTGAAGAACTGGTGAATAGAGACACACCGGGATTGAACCTGGGACCTCTAGCATGCCAAGCTGATGCTAGCACCGGCTCCACTACGGAGGTCTCTTTTAAAAGAAACAAATATCCACAACATAGTTCTGAAAATTCTTTCACAATTAATGAACACCTTGTGTAATTCATTTCAACTAACACCAAGTAGATGATTCATAATTTGCAGGATGGGGTCTAAACATATTTTGGGGGGAAAAGGGGACCAGAGCTTGTGGAGTATGCCACAGGTTACAAGGGTTTGCAATTTAATACAGGGTTTGCAGGTAATGCATATTACAACAACTTTTTGCTGAGTACAAATCAAAGAAAAAGAATGTAACCAAAGATTCAAAGTATTTTACATGCTACCAATGTGACAGTATACTACAATAGGCAGTGATTGATGATGAGACAGAATGTGAAATGTCTCTGGTATAAAACTCCACCGAAGTTAAACTAAATGTATGTAATCTATAACACCTTAAATGCTGTGATGCCTTGTGTTTACTAAACGAAAAAGAAAAAGAAATCCAATTGATATAAATCTGTAGATAATGTCACAGCATTATTCCTCAGTCATATAAAAATGGTCATTTTTAAATGACAAAGAATGAGAAAGTGGTAACAAAAGTCAACATCATTGAAGGATTAGTTCAGGGGTCAAACAAGTCCATCTTATATGAAAGTGGACTTAAAAAGAAACAAAATGGTGAAGAAAGCATTCAAAAATCTTATTACCTTCAGGAGATGTTTGGGTTTAAAGTTTAGTAGCATTTGTGTAGAAACGACTAATTTCAGACTAGTTGTGGTGACATAGCCTCAGATTCCTCAAAGTCTTTATGTATTCTATCATATTTTGTCCTGCTATTTTGTGGCTTAAAAACCATGGGATATGTCAAAAAAGTAGTAAAATTGAATGAATCTAGGAAGGGTATTTATAATATACCACCTGAAGAAACTTTGAGGAAAAATGATTTAAATAGTGACAAAATTAAATAAACTTTCTTTTAAATACATAAAGATTTTGAGGAATGTGAGGCTGTGACATAACAACTAGTCTGATTTCAGTCGTTTCTTTAGAAATAAAACCAAACTTTTAAACTTGAATATCACCTTAACAGAATAAAATTTTGCAATGCTTTCTTCACCACTTTGTTTCTTTTGAAGTCCTCTTTCATGTAAGATGGACATGCTTGACCACTGAAGTAATCTTTAAGAGTTGGAGAATGAATGAAAAAATTATAGCAATGAACAATAGTCATGGCCAAGTAAAATGGTAGTTACAGAATGGAAACTAAATCAATAACCAGATGTCAGCTGAAACAGCATGAGTTGCAGAATACGAATGGAAACTTACAATCACTCTCACTATAATCAGTACTAAACACACAAATTGCAAAATGTCAAAATTGACAACAAAATTATAATCATTTACTCCTTTACAGCTGTTTGAGTTGTAAAATGAATAACATCATTGATATGCAAATTATGATGTCACATGGACAGTTTCTCACCATTGTCTAATGCATTTGTCTGTGTCATACCTTCTGTGTCACATGACTAACATTTGACAAGAGCTCCAATCAAATTTTACTGGCAAAAACTTTAGTGGATCTGATGCTACCAAGCCGCTGTATCACCATAAATCAAAATATTTCTAAAAGCTATTTTGTTGAGTTTTAAGGTATATGGACAGGATGAGGCAACATAAACTAAATTTGTTTAAACTTTAATCTAAAAATATGTAAATAGCAAACAAATTCTATGGAATCATTAAAACAATTACCATTTTACATAGTTTTGAATTGATCAGATCTTCGCATCCCCAATCTACACCTAACTAGATAAAGTCATTCTTGTTTTTGTCAAACATTTAGGGAAAGAAATGTACAGAATTACATAAAAGATTTTGTGTTGCAATTCCATACATACATTACAAATTCCACAGGTCTTTACTCTTGCACCTTAGCCTGAAAATGAATTTTTTCGATTTATCCAAAATGTCTTGCATGAATGTGTCTTTAATATACATTGTTCACAATAGTCAGAGGGAATTTCCCTTTAAATAAATCACGAGGGGGGCTTTGCTATAGCAAATGACGTGTAAACCTCAGCATATAATTATTTGATAAAACTAACACTTCCCCTCAAATTTAAATTCCTAGAGTGAACAGTGGTATAATATCACAGGAATTCACGACTGGTCACTTGCCCAAGTTTAATCTAACAAGACACAAAAAAGACCCCATTAAAATACAATATTCCCAGTCAACATGGATGCACTGAATCCCATGATCCATCATTAGGTCACTAACTCCCATGTTTTATGGACAGATAAGAGGTTTTGTATTCACCAGAAAGAGCTTTAAATTTGAACAGAAATTCTTTAAATCACAGTAAAAGCACTTGTAGTTTCTGACTTACGGCGCATGTAAGTTTGAATAATTTATAATGTATGCAAAAGTTGTGATGTATGAAAGAGAGGACGGCTCAAATTTTTTACAATAAATCCTAAAAATTCAATAAGCTGTAAAATGGTCAATTTTCAAAAAACATTGGATGAAACCATTTTGGTATTTTCATTTATAGCAGCGCAAAGCATAGTACCATATGTAGAGAATGGTCCATCCATTTTCAGATGTTCAAACACACGTGGTCTTCTTGGTCGAGTGCCGATTTCATCATCATCATGGGCCATAAGTAAACAATAATGGTGATGCGCACAGCTTGAGCTGGCATATCCATCCAGATCCTACATTGAACGGACATATGTGAGATGATTGACAGATTTTTGTGCGTAGCATAAACATGTTTGGGACGATTCATTTAATAAAGGCACATGTTGAAAATAGTGATATGCACAGCTTGAATGGAGTATGTGCACCTACGTCATCAACACACGCTGTAGCAAATTCATACGCCCACTATTAGAAGGAAAGCAAAAACAGGCAATAACAGATATCAGAGGGTATGATCAATTTTAACCACAGAATCTATTAAACTCTTAATTTTAATAGGCAATAACTGTGCACAGTTTTTTTGCTCAGTGTAAATCTCAAAATAAAATAGTCATCATTGTCAAGATGAAAATTGCGACGCTTTTAGGTCGCATCAAAAATAAATTAGCTTATTTTCTTTCAATTAAGCTGTTGTTACCCGTCCATAGACCATTAAATAAAACATAAGGATTTTATCTCGTCTCATCCCACCTTAAAATTCATTCTAACTTAGTAATGCATTTATTTATGACAAAAATTAGGGGAAAAGTGAAAATATCAAAAAAATCCACCACCACTTTGGCAAGAATACAATGGCTAGGTTGGCTGAAGGTAACTTTCTGCCATTTAAACTTTTTTCTACATTAAACTGATATGAACCATTACTGCAGTGCACATTCTTTAGAAGAATGATTAACTACAAAACCACAACATCTTGTACTTTAAGATCCATAATGTTGTGGTTTTACTTCTATAGCTACAATTTGTGAACTTAGGTACATGTTTTATCACCATCCAGGAAAAAATAATCGCTGGTCTCTTGATGTGAATCAAATTAAAAATTTGCAGTAAATTTATGGCCGCATTGAACTGGCCCTTGTGATAATGGCACAAGGGACCCCTGCTCCAGAGGGCCCATCCCGTTCCTCTACTTTAGCATCCCTGAGCCATTTCCAGCCATTTGATGGCACCCTCATGGCCTCCTAGAGCATCCCAGTTTAACTGTGTTCCTCCATATTAAATGCAATTCTTACCTTACCATATACTTCTGAGAAGTTTGGTCTGCCTCACAAAGATGAAATTAATTTTGAATTGAAGGTGAATTATAACAAAGCATTCTTCCACATCTGTGAATGGCTCGTTAACATTCAAGTATTTATTTGATCATCCAAACATCTTGAACATCCGGGACTCTTTGTCGGAGAAAACGTGCTACAATTTGTGCATAAGTAAACACCACGCTTTATTCTACATAGGCACAAAACATATATTTCAAACTTCAAAATGATCTTTTCTACGATATTTTCTCCACATTTGCAACAATTTCCTGCAAAATTAACAAGGCAAACGTAGAGATTTAGGCCTCTAAAAGTGACCGATTTCACACTGGCTGTAATGGTAAAATGCTTTTGTTTTCACCGACAAACTGGTTGTTCAGATTTACACGTTCTTGTGACGTCATCCCGAATACTCGAATAAGGATGTTTCAGTTGACGTCATGAGGTCACATGACTTTATTTACATCGCCATTTTGCAGGGCAGACTGCTATCTGCTTTACACTTACATATGTTTGCATGTTGTTATATAAGATTACTTTTGTAAGTAGTATGCCAAAATCTTTGTGCCCTTGGTTGCACTAACTAATAGACATGTTTAGAATCCACTGATTAAGATTACTTAAAGTACTTGGGAGGGTAATTTTGTCATTAAAATAACATTTTTTATCAAAAAATTAATTCATCTGGCCAGCTAATTTTAACCACATGTTTTCATCACCAGCGCGTGCTAGTGCGTGTTTTAGATCAAGTCTGTTTGTTTTACGTGTGATGTGACCAAGCTGTGTGAAGATCAGATGCGTGAAATACTCAATGTGCAAAGCTCTGCCCTGCAAAATGGCTCCCAGTTGAGTTAGAGTCATGTGATGAAATCCCTCTATAGCTCAGGACTGCTGTAGTAATAAGGATGAGCCCATACAAGTGGAGAAAAAAAAAGCCCATTCTGATGTCCTGCTTAGGAACTAACATATGGGCTTTTTAAGAGATGGAATTCTTTCAGGTAAAAAATTACTTTCCTGATAAGCCATATCAAATGTTCGATAACAATTATATAAGAATTCTAAATAGCTTCTTTCCCAGACATATAACTTGCTGTGCAGTCATTTTTAACCTTATACATCTGATACGGAGACTCTGGTAATGGACTTAGACCAAAAAAAGTGTCCATTTTTCTAAATCCAACTTAAAATATACAACATATTTCCAACATCCTTCAAATCATACACACAAAAACAAAATCTTCAGCTGTAATGTATTTATTTGTTTTTAAAGAAAACATTACTTGCATATTTAGAATCACACTTGTATTGCAAGATTAAGTGCTTACTTTTACTACTTGCACTGCAGTGATGGACAATGGCCACAATCGGGCCACTATTTCAAACCTTTCAGTAATTTCAAAATCTGTATTTCAGATGTTAACCCTATAGTTATGCTGTTGTAGGTGTTTGATGTCTTGGGAGGGAGGGGAAGAGGGGTTAGTCCCGCAACAGTGATGTAGCCCCCCTCCCCAATCATTTTTTCAAAGACATAAAATAATCGACTGAAATATTAAATTAATCATAGAAAACAGAGATTTTCCATTCATATCGGCTGAATTTATCATTAATTTTAAACCAAACCCTTCAATTTTAGGCCAAGATAGGAAAACAGAGATTTTCCATTCGTATCGGCTGAATTTATCATTAATTTTAAACCAAACCCTTCAATTTTAGGCCAAGATAGGGATAACATCTTGATAAGAAGTATTTTCAGCTCCCCCCCCTCCCAAATAAAAATATAAAAAATACTGGCCAATCAGTATTTTGATTAACCTGATACATCTAACAACATCTAAACATTACCTTTCAAATTTACATTGAATGACAAAAAGTTACCTTCATGATTAAAAATGCTCACATCTATTAAGGGCAGTAATAAAAAATAATTTATTTCTACAACCACACATATAATAATAAAAATTATATAAAAAAAACGTAAACAGTCACTGTCATATTAAATTAGTTTGAACTCTTATATTTTTTGTCAAAGTATAAAAACATTTTTGGTAATAATAATTGTAAATGTAGTGCTGTGTTTAACACTTAAATACTTGCACATTTGAAATCTCTAAACAGAAGTCTTGTGAAAAATACACTCAGAAATGTATGAGAATACCTTTCTGACAATGAATCCCTCAAATTGTAGGAAGACATTAAACAACTATTCTTCAGACCAACCATCATTTGCAGGTCAGCAGCGCAAAATCTCTGCTTTTGTTCTACAATCTTCAAATACAAATCTCTTCAACATTTCTTGAGTCAAATAGTTTTCTAGCCTTACATGTCATTTCTGTTACCAGAGTATATTTTTCAATACCTCCAAATAACTTTTTAACGAGACAAATTCCATCAAAAAAGGGTTTAAGCAACAAACAGAGAACACATATCCTCCAATTCCCACAGGTATCAACATACGGTGATGACCACACCTTCCATTTTCACGTTGTCAACAGACCTATCAAAACAAGCACTTTGCGGCAACAGAACACAGCATCCCTTCAAGATAAGAGACAACTCTTTCTCTGAGATGACATTGAATCTTGGGCATTGAGAATCGTTTTACGTTTTTTGTCCCGCCACTCGATTGGTGGCTGCATGTATCTGTGCATGTGATTAGCATCCGCGAATGATTTCAGTCTTGAGCATAGATGAGTAGGAAGCGGCAGCTTATCAATGGCATAGGTTGAAGTACAATCTACAATTGTCCGACAGCAGTAATCTTGAAGGCTTAATACTGAAAGAGATGAAAAGAAAGGTGGACAATAACCTGTGTGTTCTATCTTTGAAGTTTATCTAACACTCTGTGGAAGAGAAAAACCACATTTTGTGAATGATTCATAAAATTTCATTAAACACTAATACTATTATCAACAAAAAGTTGGTCAAAATCAAATTCAAACATAAAGTAATGCCATAGCATCACTTTATTACATGTATTCCTTCCCAACCTTCTGCATGCTGCAGAGCTGGCCAGTACTTTCCCGATCTGTTCTGCCACATGTCCAGGGTCGGCAGGGCATGGTTGATACCACATGTGCTATGGGGAACATGAGGTTCATTCAATTGGGCACAGACCAGGGTCGGCAGGGCATGGTTGATACCACATGTGCTATGGGGAACATGAGGTTCGGTCAATTGGGCACTGACCAGGGTTGGCAGGGCATGGTTGATACCACATGTGCTATGGGGAACATGAGGTTCAGTCAATTGGGCACTGACCAGGGTTGGCAGGGCATGGTTGATACCACATGTGCTATCAGGAACATGAGGTTCAGTCAATTGGGCACTGACCAGGGTTGGCAGGGCATGGTTGATACCACATGTGCTATCGGGAACATGAGGTTCAGTCAATTGGGCACTGACCAGGGTTGACAGGGCATGGTTGATACCACATGTGCTATCGGGAACATGAGGTTCAGTCAATTGGGCACTGACCAGGGTTGGCAGGGCATGGTTGATACCACATGTGCTATCGGGAACATGAGGTTCAGTCAATTGGGCACTGACCAGGGTTGGCAGGGCATGGTTGATACCACATGTGCTATCGGGAACATGAGGTTCAGTCAATTGGGCACTGACCAGGGTTGGCAGGGCATGGTTGATACCACATGTGCTATCGGGAACATGAGGTTCAGTCAATTGGGCACTGACCAGGGTTGGCAGGGCATGGTTGATACCACATGTGCTATCGGGAACATGAGGTTCAGTCAATTGGGCACTGACCAGGGTTGGCAGGGCATGGTTGATACCACATGTGCATGAGGTTCAGTCAATTGGGCACTGACCAGGGTTGGCAGGCATGGTTGATACCACATGGGAACATGAGGTTCAGTCAATTGGGCACTGACCAGGGTTGGCAGGGCATGGTTGATACCACATGTGCTATCGGGAACATGAGGTTCAGTCAATTGGGCACTGACCATGCACGTAGAGTTGTGTTTTCTGACTTGTGCTATTGTAAATAAGTGCACAGAAATGAATTCAATTGCACCGTTTTTCATTATTCTGACATCTCTCTGATAGTGTAAATAAATGCACAGAAATGAATTCAATCGCACCGTTCTTCATTATATTGACATCTCTCTGATAGTGTAAATAAATGCACAGAAATGAATTCAATTGCACCGTTCTTCATTATTCTGACATCTCTCTGATAGTGTAAACAAATGCATAGAAATGAATTCAATTGCACCATTCTTCATTATTCTGACACCTCTCTGATAGTGTAAATAAATGCACAGAAATGAATTCAATTGCACCGTTCTTCATTATTTTGACATCTCTCTGACTTGAATATACATGTTTGTTTATTCCTCATCACCAGACTTCTTCACATCTTATTCGAAAAGTTTGTCACTTAAAATAGTCACAAAACCGTGAGCATTATCACAATAAAATGATCAAATATGCCAATATCCATCAATACATATCAATATATCAATATCAGCAAAATGGCATACTTTCGGTAATCTTTGACAGGACGTGAAGTAATGATGACAAAACTTGCTTATTATTTCAAGTAGTGTGAAAACAGCCAACTTTAAACTCAAATGTTTCAAATTTAGTTTGTGACTTCACTAGAGACTTGGTATTCTGTGACTGGCAAAACAGCACAACAATCCCAGTCCATACAAATAACATACTGTAGCCAGCATTTCAATGGTGCATGTATTAAATCAATGAGTAGCTGTGTGCTTGTTCTTATGTAACTAAGAAAGTAACATGCAACAACACATTAGCGAGACTCATTAGCGACAACACATTACGTAGAGACTCTCCTGTAATTTAACATGAAAATATGCCAGAACAATTTCTTACACAATTCAACTTCACTCCAAAATTCATTACGCACCTTTATTTGTTCTCCATAATCTTTCCATCCCATTACGTTTCAGCACCAATCTGGAGAGTTCTGTCAACGATTCAATCACGTTGAAATTGCACAATGCACTGACCTCAAAGTACTCCATGTCGTTCTTCTGCGCATACTGCTGAGCCTCATCAGTGCTAATCTGTCTTTTGTACGCCGTATGAAGACGGTTACCCACCAATATTTTCGGAACTCCGGGAGCATGCTAGGTTCATAAAGAAAGCGAATGTATTTAAGTAACTGAATAATTGACATGGTCAGTTGCGTAAATCCGTTTTAAAATGTGGGAGTGGAGAAAATTTCTAATTAAGTGTAGGGATACGACCGTTTACCAATTATCATTGACACGATCGAAAGATCATTTACCATTTACAAAATCACCCAGAAATAGTCAATTTAGTATTATCATCTAGATATTAAAAGGGAGTGCTCTAAGCCGTTAAGGTTTTTTAGAGCACTTCCTTTCACAACTTTCGTATTGTTATTATATGTATTTTCCTATTGTTATAATGTTATTATGAATGTTGTGATGAAACAAATAAATACATGAAATGAAAAATGAAACACTTATTCACTTAATTTTAAAGTACCATTGACCCAAAAGGTGGGGAAGGAGAATAAAAAAGGGAAGGCGGGGGAGGGGGTGATGATAGTATGGATCATTGCCCCTTGTCAAAAAGCGGAGGATATCCCTCCATGATTTACGCCCATGAACATGGTGGTTCAGTCATCAAGTAAGAAGATGGTTCAGTCACCTAACAGATCTTGACAATGACCTGGAAGCTTTCAACTCCTGTGTCAGAACCTGTCTTATGCGGTGGCTCAGGAAAATGTAGCAACATGAGACAAGTCATCAGAAAATGACTTTTGACTTAATAATATCTTCATCATCACATGGGTAAATGTTGTTTTTTTCAATTGTGTCCTCACGTCCTTACAATTTTTTTCCACTTCCATACTTAACTCCTCTTTCCACTTCCATACTTAACTCCTCTTTCCACTTCCATACTTAACTCCTCTTTCCACTTCCATACTTAAGTCCTCTTTCCACTTCCATACTTAACTCCTCTTTCCACTTCCATACTTAACTCCTCTTTCCACTACCATGATTACCTCCTCTTTCCACTTCCATACTTAACTCCTCTTTACACTTCCATACTTAACTCCTCTTTACACTTCCATACTTAACTCCTCTTTCCACTTCCATACTTAACTCCTCTTTCCACTTCCATACTTAACTCCTCTTTCCACTTCCATACTTAACTCCTCTTTCCACTTCCATACTTAACTCCTCTTTCCACTTCCATACTTAACTCCTCTTTCCACTACCATACTTAACTCCTCTTTCCACTTCCATACTTGACCTTTCTTTCCACTTCCATACTTAACTCCTCTTTCCACTACCATACTTAACTCCTCTTTCCACTTCCATACTTGACCTTTCTTTCCACTTCCATACTTAACTCCTCTTTCCACTACCATGGTTAACTCCTCTTTCCACTTTCATACGTAACTCCTCTTTCCACTTCCATACTTAACTCCTCTTTCCTCTACCACGGTTAACTCCTTTTGTACTGTATTGTTGGGATGCATATTCATCCAGGTTTGAAACCAGTAAATTTCAATTTCACCAACATCGCTACCTTCCTTTTCCATACCATCTTCTCTAAGTACCCTTTTCCAAACTTTTGTCTTCATTTGATGAATTTATCAATTTACATTAAACAAGAACTTTATCATCACATGGGTCAGGCCCATAGCCAGACCCATAGCCAGGCCCATAGCCAGGCCCATAGCCAGGCCCATAGCCAGGCCCATAGCCAGGCCCATAGCCAGGCCCATAGCCAGGCCCATAGCCAGGCCCATAGCCAGGCCCATAGCCAGGCCCATAGCCAGGCCCATAGCCAGGCCCATAGCCAGGCCCATAGCCAGGCCCATAGCCAGGCCCATAGCCAGGCCCATAGCCAGGCCCATAGCCAGGCCCATAGCCAGGCCCATAGCCAGGCCCATAGCCAGGCCCATAGCCAGGCCCATAGCCAGGCCCATAGCCAGGCCCATAGCCAGGCCCATAGCCAGGAATTTGAAAGGGGGGTTCATTTTTTATATAAAAGGGCAACAAACTTTGAAATTCCAGGTGCTTATTATTCCTTCAGATTTCAAAAGGGCACTTCCTCAACAAAAGGGGGTTCGTTTTTCGTATGAAAGGGCAACAAAGTATAAAAATCCAAGTTCTTATTATTCCTTTAGATTTCAAAAGGGCACTTTCTCAACAAAAGGGGGTTCGTTCGCTTGGAAGAACCCCTCTGGCTACAGGCATGTGGGTTAATATTATTTTAGCAGTTGTGGCCTTAATAATTAACTCCTTTTGTACTATGATATAGACCTTTTCATATCAAAATCAGCAATTTCTGGAAATTTAATTTAAATATTGTCACATGGCCGATATTCATTTGATATATGAAGGACCAATTAAATACTGAGTGAATACCGATCACCTGCACAATTCACTAGGGTATGGGATCAAGCCCATAAAAAATGTGCTTTCACACACTAATCAACATTATACGGATACAGATATGGGCACTTAATTGAACTTTTCAGGGACCTAAATTGTAGAGTAATTTGGTTACAAAGTCCCAAGCCAGACTGAAAATTTCCTATATACTATATCCTCATTATTCCACATATGGTACATCATTGTCTCATTCACAAATAACAAGGCATTAGCTACCAATAGCACTTGACACTGCCTTCTTAAGTTATTCTTGTGCTGTCAATGGCACAATTTCATACCAACAGGCCCTCATTGCTAAACACCATCGTTTTAAAATTTGAACGATTATTACCAATTTATGTCCTATTTTTGTGTTTGAATTGTTCCCAAATGATTTAAATGTTTGAGGAATGCTGAGGGAATGTGAACTCCAAATAACACACAGTGTTACATTAAAAAAAACAGCATATTTGGGTATACATTCGAGGCCTACAATGAACGTATGTTGTCAGAGTTGTTCGTGATGACCATTCTCAACTTGAATATCACCTGGTTATATGTCTACTTCCTTCAGTCGAGCTGACGGGAATTAGACCGTTGAGAATCCTTTTTGAAAACAAACCAATTCCCACACCAGAAGAGCAATACAAGAGCAATACAAGAGCAATACAGGCAAAGCAGTTTGAACTTTGCTACAAATTGAAGCTTTCAAGCATGGTACCATACTGTCTAATTACAAAACACTACGTTAATTACTTTTGACATCCAATTTTTACCACAGCTGCCCATTTCATTTACATATACCTAATGACCCTAAGGTTGTGGTCATGCAAAATGACCAGTCCATGACAAGATTCATCTAATATACCTTTCCAGGACAAACACATTTTTTCTTCAATGATATTTAAAGCTTTTCTTTAATGTTTGTTTGTTTGATGAGGGCTTAACGGCACCACAACAACAAGGGTCAAATGGTGCCTGAGAGGTTAGATCATTCTAAAGGTAGGAAGGAAAGAAAACAGGGGGAGAATGAGAGAAATACAAAAACTAAACGTCAGAAAGCTGGGATCGCGAGAGGAGGTGCATAAATGAAAAGAAAAAAGTAGAGAGAGGGGGGTTGGGAGAGGAGGACTAAATATGGTTGTAGAGGGAAGCATGATGAAGGAAGGAGATAATTTTATCGGAGGGTTTTTCTGGAATAACTCGGCAATTGAGTTGTGGGGAGCGAGGGAAGCTCTGGGAAGGTTGTACAGGGAAACAACTAGGAGAACGTGATAGACTATGAAAGTAAACCTGATACATAAGATTTTGTTTTCTTTTTTAACAATTGTAGAACAACTCACTGTCATGAATTTTGCACATATTAAAAAAAGTTGGGAAGCTTGATCAGCCTACAGAGGAAATGAAACCACCTATGATCACTTGTCAACTCATATAAATCTACATTTATGAAATGAAGACTTTAATCAGCCAAAATGCTCCTAAGTCAAAATTCATACTAACTTCTTCGATCTCCTTCAGCCACCGATCAATGCCCTCGAATGACCATCTGTTTGCAATGTCATACACCAAAAGAATACCATGTGCTCCACGTGAGTAAGATCGGAAAATAGTGCAGAAACGACCCTGACCAGAAGTGTCCCTGCAATGATAAAACATTTTCTTCAATATTCTTAATCTTACAGTCGGTAAAAAACATTGAATTTAATTTTAATTGTTACCCAATGTTGTAAATAACAAAATATGAAAAATTAGTGCAAATGAAAGCAAAAATTGTTGTGACAAAATTTTGGTTAGTTATTTGTTTCTCCCTTTTACAAATTCTTAAAGATATCTATTAAGAAAAGAAATCTTGGCATATAATCACCATAATTTACTGCATATATATGATATAAGGAATATACTTCACATTAATCACTTCATCAATGAGGAATATGTCACTGTCCCCAAGCTTGTCCTTGGCCTAAGTACATTCAATCTAGATTCATCAACATTGGTTAAAAAAATACCTCTATTATCTCTGTACACTGCATGATGTGTATATCACAAAGTCATGGAAAGCAGTTATTTCCATGGAATAGCATGGGGTATGGCAGAGTTGGAATTAGTTATAAAATTTCTTATGGTTCAGAGAAAAGCTGGCAAAAATCTTCCCATAAAATCGTGATGGAAATAATATTATTGTGGAGAATACATCTTATGTACTTCCTTCTTTTGCAATTTTATACACTTTTCATCACAAAATTACATTTATAGGACATTTATAGAGCACATATTTACCACATATACAAAAAAAATATTTAAAAAAATCTTCCCGCGAATTTTCACGCTTATAACCACTGGAACTGTAGATTTCTTCTGTTCTGCGATATGGTACAGAAAGCTCTTTATAATGGACATCCTATATCCACAGGCAATTGGCACCTGTATAGTAAGTGCCAGTTTCCAGGAAATGATACCAATACAAAAATGTCACACTGCTTTGGAACTTAAATCAATATATGGGAAAAAATATACTAAAATCTAAAACAATGCTGTAAACTTCCTTGTGCATTACTCTAATTATTTTCATATCAGTACAATAACCTAATTTCATGTTCTATCATAAGGAAGGAGACCCTTAACATATACAAAGTAGGTTAGGGATTTCAGACTAAGACAAAAAAATACAGACTGTATTTAGAACAGAAACATGAAAGTGCAAGAGAAAAGTTTTGGAATGACATAAATGTCAAAATAATTCCAAGACATTACAATGGAAACTTGAACACTGTTTATAATTTATTAAAATGTAATAACATAATCCCAAATATGGATAATAACAACACCAAGAAGATTCCAGGTCAGTTCAAACTAATGTCTTCACACTCCTTTAAGAAACACATGAAAGTGTTGTTGATATTAAACACAGTTTTGCTTTTTGTGTTGTATTAAATACTGTATAGTCTATTTACTTGTTTATAAAGTTAAATGTTGTCTAAGTCACTCTCTGTCAAGTTGGCTATATTTATTGCAAGATTGTTATGTGGTTTGTACAGGGTGAACTCACATTTACTTTTTGTGAGTTCTCCTTGGGCAAGTGAGCTAACTTTCGGTATGCGCCATGCCGCCGAATCCCGCAATACTGTTTTGGTATGCGCCATAATAATAATAATAATAATAATAATAAAGAACATTTGCTATTGCGCTTTTACCAGAGGATACAAAGCGCATTACAACAATAACATACAGAAATTAACAAAGAAATACAGTCAACAGAATATGATGTGTATGAGCAAGCAATTGTTCAGGCAGAGTTTGAAAATAAGTATGTTTTTAGATTCTTTCTAAAAGACAGAGAAGATGTACAATTCTTTAAGTCCATTGGAAGAGCATTCCAGAATTTTGGAGCTGATGCCGACAAAGTCCTGTCGCCAGCAAGTTTCCTGGTCCTGGGACGATTTAGTGTAATAGCAGCAGCTGAGCGAGTGGGACGCGTTGGAATGTGGACATCTATACAGTTTGAGATATAGCTAGGGAAAACATTGTTAAGTGATTTGAAGACAAGTAAGAGTACTTCAAAAATGATTCTTTTATTAACAGGAAGCCAATGAAATTCTTCGAGAAGAGGCGCGGAGTGCGTACGTGGAGGGAGAGCATAGGCGAGTCTAGCAGCCTTATTTTGTAAGCGCTGAAGCTTATCAAGATCTATTTTGTTTAGTCCACTGTACAAAGAATTACAATGATCAAGGCGTGAAGAAATCAAGGCTCTCACAGCACTGTGGCAAGTGGCAACATCAATGAATCGTCGAAAACGCCATAAAATACGAATGTGAAAATTGACAGTTGAACTAAGTTTGGATATTTGATTGGTAAATTTAAAGGACGAGTCAAAAGTAGAAACCAAGGTTGCAGACACTATTTGACTGTTTTATTGATGCATTTCCAACAGTCAGTGTGATGTTTTAAACTAGATGCAGTGAAAAATGTTGTGGTGATGCAGAGATGAACAATTCAGTTTTGTCTTCATTAAGTTTAAGTTTATTAGCAGTCATTCATGATTGAACATCAAAAACACAATTTGTGAGTCTGGTTAGTGTATGCTGTATATCAACGATATCAGTAGGGTCATTTGTAGGGTCAGTTTTGCGGGATTCGGCCCATGCCACGAATCCCGCAAAAACTATTTCAATATCGCCCATGCCGCCGAATCCCGCAAAACTGTTTTGGTATGCACCATGCCGCCGAATCCCGCAAAACTGTTTCAGTACGTGCCATGCTGCCGAATCCGCAAAACTATTTCGGTACGAGCCATGCCGCCGAATCCCGCCAAACTGCAGGATTTTTCTCTATTCATGAAAAATTAAAAGCACCCATAAAACATGATTGAGTGAAGCCATTGTACCAACACACATTCCTGCATAACAATAGGAACAATACCTCGCGATATTGCACAGGATATCGCTGGTAATCTTGTTGGAAAGTACCTCCAACCATGAAACTAATAACATAACATAATTTAACAAGATTAGGGGCTAAGAAGGGTTTAGTCACCCAAAAAAAAAAAAAAAAAAGTAACACCACCACCACCACAAAAAAATAAAAAATATTCAAAGATGCCCAGAGTAAGTAAATAATTTATCAATGTTGACTTTGAAATTGTGAACATAATTAGAGCTAACTACCCACTCAGGCAAACCATTCCACTCATTAACAGCTCTTTGCGAAAAGCTAAAACGCTGAATATCTATTCATGAAAACTCTTTGGTCAACTTTAAACTGTTACCACGTGTCACATGAGGATTAGCTGAAACATGCAAGAAATAACAGCAAGTCAAAGCATCACTACTAGATAGGAACTTGAAAACCTGAATCATATCGCCACATACTCTTTTCAACTCAAGCGTGGTCAAACCAAGAATTCGCAACCTAGATTCATAAGAAAGATTCCTTACTTTGGGAATAAGTCTAGTGGCTCTTCTCTGAACCTGCTCCAAATTAAACTTATCCTTCTCATAAAAGGGACTCCAAGCATGAATAGCATACTCAAGGTAAGGCCTGACCAACTGCTTATACAAATTAGGAACAACCTCGTTACCAAGAAAATAAAAATT
The DNA here is from genome assembly GCA_020152595.1 of Chiridota heheva. NCBI lineage: Eukaryota > Metazoa > Echinodermata > Holothuroidea > Apodida > Chiridotidae > Chiridota > Chiridota heheva. Next base: position 2,001,063 of record JAIGNY010001799.1, on the reverse strand, counting down.
TCTTTTAATCAAACCAAGCATCCTATTTGCCCTTGCACTGTTAGGAAGGCTTTGGATTGCTAGTAATGATAACACCTAGATCTCTTTCTCGATCAACACAACCAAGATTTGAACAACTCATGAAGTAATCAAAAGCCAAATAGTTCTGACCAAAATGAATAACTTTGCATTTATCAACATTGAATGACATCTGCCATGTTTGGGACCAAGAAACTAACTTATCCAGATCAGTTTGCAAAAGTGAAGAATCCCTAGCATCATCAACAATCCTGTACAGCTTAGTGTCATCAGGAAATTTACAAATCCTGGAGCCAAGAGAAACATCAATATCATTAATGAAGATTAAGAAAAGAAGTGGACCCAACAACAGAATCCTGAGGAACACCACTTGTAACCTTTTTCCATGGAGATACTTCACCATTAACAACAACTCTTTGTGACCTGTCAACTAACCAAGAATATATTCAACTGGCCCACTTTCCCTCTACACCAAGTGCCCTTGTTTTCATCATGAGCCTGCCCAATGGAAACTTATCAAATGCTTTTTGGAAATCTAAATAGATAACATCCACATTATGACCAAAATCAACTAGTTTAGTAACATCATCAAGAAACTCTAATAAATTAGAAACAAGACCTCTCAGGTAAGATCCCATGCTGGGTGGGACAAATTCAACAAACCATAGCCCAGTAAATGATCTAATACAACATCCTTAACAATGGACTCCATAACCTTGCACACAACACTAGTTAGACTCACTGGCCTATAGTTACAAGGCAAACTGTGGTCACCCTTTTTTTAAATAGGAGTGACATTAGCAATTCTCCAATCACTACGAACAACACCAACATCAAAGCACTTTGAAAGATAATACTCCGAGGAACAGATAGAACATCAGAGCACTCACATAAGACAGCAGGATGTATACCATCTGGACTGGGTGCTTTATTTGAGTTCAAACCTTCAACTTCTTAGACACAACATCACTGAAAAATTAACATTCTTAATGGATATTGGACAGTGCACACTAAGATAATCCACAACATCATCAGCAAGGACTCCTTAGTAAAAACAGACACAAAGTAGTCATTCAAAACCTCAGCCATATCCTTACCACTATTGATAGTAACACCATCAACACCCTAAAGGGGACCAACACCCTCCTTGGTTTTTTGCTTTGAGCGAACATAAGAATGAAACAACTTAGGATTAATCTTAACCTCTTTGGACAAACAATTTTCAAAAAGCACTTTAGTATGTCTTATCAAACCCTTTGTGAACTTTTCATGATCCTTATACCTAGCAGGCTCTGAAAGATACCCATTCTGTTTATAAACAACGCCACAATTTTTTCTTTTTTTGAACAGCCTGCAAAACCTCCCAAGAAATCCAAACTGGCCGATTACGCCTTCAGACTTTCTTTAATGGGACAAACCTATCTACACCCTCCAAAACTATAGTTCGGAAAACATCCCATGCTTTAGAAGGATCTAAGTCACAGAGCAAAGAAGTTCAATCAAATGACAAATTATCCTAAAGTGCAGCAAAGTCAGCATTCTTGAAATCTAAAACCAGTTTATTAGCTGGAGAAGCCTTTGTGAAACAATACAGATCAAAACTAATGAGGTCATCATCACTACACCCTACTGTACCTTACCGCTACTTAGCACATTTCTAACCATACTTTCTTCACTACTGAAAATCAAATCAAAACAATTACTACCACGTGTGGGGAAACAACACATGCTGGGTGAAAAAGCAGTCAGATACAGCTTCCAGAAAATCTTTACCACGTGGACCCCTAGTACAAAGATTTCAATCAAAGTCTGGAAAATTAAAGTCCCAAAAAACAAAACAAAAACCTAAAAGCAACTTTCCTGAAGCAGTCAAGCAATTTCTGATTGTTCTCAGGACTAGAATTTGGTGATCTATATACAGCACTAACAAGCACTGAACTACCAACATCGCCATCAACAATAAGCTCACACCATAGGCAATTTGAAAAACAGAAAGAAAACTGAGCAGTCCTATCTATGCAATTAAAACTGTCTTTTACAAACAATAAAATGCCACCTCCTCTACCATTGAGAGTATCTAATCTGTCTTACCTGAAAACTTTGGAATATGTACTGTACCTCTGAATCACTAATTTTACTATAAATCCAACTCTCGGTAATACCAGTTATATCAGGTCTACTAATTGAAACTTCAGCCAGAAGCTCATCATGCTTATTCAAAATGCTACAAACATTTGAAATTATAACCTTAAATCTACCACTAGAACAATCCCTATCCCCAGAAACATGCCTGACAGGTGGGTTTAAACACTCACCATCTCATGACTGCTTTAAAGGACTCAGATCCTTAATTGCCCTATTAACACCCCTAGCAAGAACACGAGCACCTTTCCTAGTTAAATGCAAACCATCTCTCATGAACCAATCAAACCGAGATTCAAACTTATGCCAGAAATTTCCGCAACCAAACTCAAACAGATGACAAATACTCTCTAGCCAACTATTGATCAACAACATCTTATCTATCATGAAGGAACTATCCCTACACGGAAACAGACCAACAACTAGAACCCTGCAACCTGTGTCTTTCAACTTGAATAACAAATCCATGAAACTACGCCTAACAGAATCAACATTTCTCCTTGAAATATCATTTTTACCAATTGAAACTACGATGGTATCTTCACCCTTACATAAAGTCTCAACACGAGAACTAACATCTGCCCCTGAAAGACACACACCCTAATCCTTCTACCATGATCTACTCCACAAAACTCTGTGCCAACATACCTAACAAGTGAATCCCCTATCCATAACACTTTTTCCTAACAACAGAATCCACAGGCAACATACTAGATGAATCAACAACCTCACGACCAATGGTACCATTACAATCATCAACTACAGACAATCCTACATCAGGCCTGTAAACAGAATCTGATCCAAGACTATCTACCTGAACAGAAACCCTATCAAATTCCTCACCCAAAGATAATCAACATCACATGTCTGACTACCCACATCTAAGCCACAAAACTCAAGTCTGCACACTATAGCATCAACCTTTTCAACGATACAACTACAACCAGAAATCATGACCAAATAATGTTTTCCATTTTCATTTTTGTGTATGTTTTTCTTACTGTGGCCTACGTGTTTGTTTAATTTTTCATGGATTGATGACTGTTCAATGTTTTATTCAAAATCAGGCCTGCGTGTTTGTAATTTCAAACTTGTTTTTCAATTTTTCATGGATTGATGACTGTTTATTTATTTAAGCCTATACTTATTTGTGCACTAAATTGTACTCAACAGAATGCAACAAAGTGACTGATAAAGAAATAATCAACTTACTCAATTTTGCTTATTATATTCCGAATTTAATCCAATATACATGTTCTTAAATCGAATGTTCCTTCAAAAATAACATAAATATCAGTAATACGATCATGAAATCCCTCACGGATAATGGTCCAAACTCAACAAAATTCCTACTGTCTCGGCATGTAAATAAAATACCCCTACACTATAAAAAGGTAGATCCTTGTGAAAACAGCTCTCCCCCAGTCTTTGTTTCATTTGGTAACAAAATTTATCGATAAAAAATGAAGACTATGAAGTAATAAGGCAAAACTGGTATGCACCATAGAAAGGTTGGAAATAAACTCATATCCAGCTTTCTCAATTCACTAGCATTCATGCAAACTTTGCACCAAGCTTTCTGTTATCTCCACAAAACATAAAATAAAATTTTTAAACAAAACAGTTTTTTGGGAACTGGCCCCAGTACCCCACATAATTATTTTCAACAGCACTTGTTCAAAGATATCATATTTCATTGACACTTTAAGGCAAACATTTCAAAACCCAATTCTGACTGGGTGATTTATGACCCTGCCCAGGTGTGACCTACTTATTATCAAGGGGCAGGTTTGTTGAAAGATTATGGTTTGTTGAAAGAATATGTAAACATTCAATTATGGGGAAAACAAAGACACATTCCAATGAGGGAAGGAGACACCTAGCTTTACATTTTGTGAAATGTAGAAATGACAAGAGGTTAACAGGCGCTGGAATTTTCAGGGATTCGAACAAATCTAGAAAATGGGGAGGAAGACCAAATTATTCATAAACAAAGGGATGCGCGCCTACTCCAATTTTCTCCGCGATCTCACAGTGATTAGGGGCCAATCAGCACACAATGGATGGAAATTAATGAGCTCTCTGCCTGAGTGCATTTGGGTGTTTGAATCTATATGTGATTCAGCGGAAAACAATCTCTTTTGTTTATGTGGCCTGGCGCAGCGGCTTAAAAAAGAAAGCAAAATGCCAGCATATCTTGAGTTGGCTATGCTCCCTTAGCTACCATATCTTTCCGTAAATAAAAGATTATGTTTAGCTTAATACTCACTATTACACAAGACACAGTACATGTATCATACTACATTTAATAAAGCACACTAAAAAAACACTCTCTTCTAATTACATAAAAGATTTCTAGTGAATTGTCCTTCTGCCTCAGGGACTCTGGCTGACGAGAGAAAAAGTTGTCATATTAATGCTCCTGAGAACGGACAGTTAGCAACCGTGATTCATACACAAGTGATTCTCAGAATTCATCCGTTAATCTTATAAAGCTGCTCAACATGAAGCATTTCGGAGGACTTGCTTATCATTTTATTATGTTTTAACAGCTATGAAATTTTTAACAAAAATTGGAAATGCGTGGGCAAATACCTCACAGGCACATGCATCAGTACTGAGGGTTTTCAAGTCTGAAGCACTTTTGATTACTGTAATGTACTAGACAACTTGTGCTGTTTAAACGCTGCTGCTTCAACTTTTGTTTATTTCTACAGCATAATCCATTTTCTACATTTAAATCTTTCACATTCTCATTTCGTTTTGTACAGTCTGTTGTTGAAGACTTAGTAATTATGTAACCAAGGTGGGGTGACATACAAGGGTATGTGTAGTCGGTAGTTAAAGACTTAGTAATTATGTAACCAAGGTGGGGTGACATACAAGGGTATGAGTGTGTAGTCTGTTGTTAAAGACTTAGTAATTATGTAACCAAGGTGGGGTGACATACAAGGGTATGTGTACAGTCGGTAGTTGAAGACTTAGTAATTATGTAACCAAGGTGGGGTGACATACAAGGGTATGTGCCCTAACTTTTGACATATGCTTGTGAATTTTGTTTAATATCTGAAATGCTAAAACCTCTCTGAATCGCCAAAGCCCTTAAAAGTTCTTTATAAATTGAAATCAGAACTGAGAACTAATTAATTAACTAATATGGTGGAGAGAGATATTACTGATTGGCTCAGCAATTATCACCAGACAGATGTGTTTATCACATTTGACTTTGATCAATTCCTACCCCACATGGCAGATATCAAAGCATTGGTGATAACTTACCAGAGTTGCAACTTCACACGTTTACCTTCCATCAATATCGTGGTCGTCTTGTGATAAACCCCTGAAGAAATAAAAGAAGGCATGATTGTCAAACATTGAAGAAAACCTTCATGCAGAGAAAATACATTCAAACTTTAATATACAAAAACGCAATCAATTTTGTTGACAAAGCTCATTACTCATTACAAAACTGATTAATTGCAGTTGTTCTAAGTTTTATTTCTTTGATTCCCATTTGTTATTTAATTTCCCTTTATCTTCTATTTGTGTTATCACCATTTTTGTAATCTCCAAATTCAAATTTGACCAATAATGTTCCTTTCTTCCTGCCCCTCCACGACTACTACTGTAGGCGACTAAATTTACATAGTTACTATATATGTTACAAAGATGTATGACATCTATAAATTTGAATATTAACTCACAGACAGAACCTATTACAGTATTTTGCCAAGTGATCTATCCTCCTTCACATATAGTATATAAATTTGAACTTAAAATTCAACAACTCAGAAATAAAACTGTTTTCCATAATTCTACATTATTACAATAAGTTACAAGCTTTTCATTTTGTATCCACTTTCTTGCTATTCAATAGTTTATGTCAGATAACTATTTGTGAAGTATGAAACAAAATTGTATCTATAATACAAACTGTACTATAGGAAACTGCCAAATGACACTATCTTTGTCAAATACAGTAAGTATGAGCTCATAACATCAACTGTTTTTTTGTTTTTTTACAACAAAATCATCAACATTATGACATGAAGAGTGATAGTCCAAAGAATACACATTAAATTTTACAATCTGAGAAATCATGGTGAAAAATTCAACCTTTCATTCATTCAAATTTAAAGATGTAATTCTCTGTGTTTATGAAAATGCATTCCATCTGCCAAGTTGTTGATAATGTTACTTACCTTTAGACTAACCAAGAACACCCTTTTAAAAAGGGCTGTCGTGACATTTAATTTTTTGTATGGATAGTAATAAAAAACCAGGTGGGGTGGGGCTAAATAGATAAATGAAAAATCATAAAAATGCCTTCATTTTTTCGAAAATTTCTTTCATTTTCGTGAAATCAAAGACCTTGAAGCTTTTAATGAAATCTTAAATTTCTGGGAAATTTTCTTTAATTTCCAGGAAAGTTCCCTCACTTTACAGGAAAGTTCCCTCACTTTACAGGAAAGTTCCCTCACTTTCCAGGAAAATTCCCTTACTTTCCAGGAAAGTTCCTTCACTTTCCAGGAAAGTTCCCTCACTTTCCAGGAAAGTTCCCTCACTTTCCAGGAAAGTTCCCTCACTTTCCAGGAAAGTTCCCTCACTTTCCAGGAAAGTTCCCTCACTTTCCAGGAAAGCACTGTCAATTTCGAGAAATTTTCAGGAAAGAGTTGCCAAAATCGAACAAACTTTCCAACAACTTTATGCATTTTCCTTCAATTTTACATTAATATTTTCACACTTTGTCATCAAAATAAAGCATGCATGTAACCGAGAAATAGAACCCCTTTCGGGTGGGCCCTAACTCCTACGCCTCTGTACTTTCTAATTTGAAACCGGCCTTCAGTGTTTTTTTAGGGTGGAGAGGAGCTTAGGGCCCCTCAAAAACTTAAGCCTGACACGACCCATAAAGAAAGAGAACAACTTAGTTAAGTCGGTTTTAATTTATTTATCATGAAATAGAATAGATAGTCCTACAATAAATAAAGACGATCTGCAACTTGGTTCTCCTGAAATAAATTCTACCCATACCGAATTTGACAGGTTGCAAGATTACTGTGATAAAGACTTGGACGCTAACAATTTCTTAACCTGTTAACTTAGCTCTTGAAATTTCATAACCGCATCCAGTGTAGTCAACATAGTATACTATATGCTATAGCCACTACATGACTGCTATACAAGTATTAAAAGTATTACCTAGGATGCAGTGCCTATCTAGTGCGATGTTTATCTCACTACAGCCGGTAAATCTAGCCTCGTTCATTTCAAATTTCAAATAATATTATTCTCCTTCACTATCTCTTTGTAACTCTTCAAAAAATATTTTGAGGTAATAAATATTTTCTAATGTGTTTCTAAAACAGTAAAAATGTCTAAATAATACCATTTTAGACCTGGCTATTAAAATTAAAATATCGGATTGGCACTGGAGTTTTCGTCTACATCCTCAATGTTGCCAATTTACATGACTTTTGCGAATAAAAACATATCAAAAATTATCTTTAATTAGCACTACTGAAATCGATTGTAGCATAGTAACCATTAAAATACAACCTTCATTAAATACACTTAATTTAAAGTCCATATTCTCTTCATTTATTCAAATTCAAAATCTAGTTCTTGATTACAAGATGGCAAATTTTGAGCATGGAGTTTACAATACTAGTGCTGTCACTCCTGAGGGCCACAGAAAAACAACATCCTGGAGTAAACTTTGTAACACTAATATCATGTAACAAGCACAGGGGAATCAGAGACATCCATATTTACTTGAGGACTCTCAAAGCATGCCATAATCTGTCTAAACCAGGAGTTGTTGTCTCAATCCTTACTTCATAGTATTATAAAGGCTGTGTTCTCACTTGCCTACAGCTGGATCATGATCCCAACAATAAACTAACTCATTGAATGATCGTAAATAATGTCATGTGTTCCCAACTCCAGATCAGACTCACTGCATGCGATCTGATCATGGGAGCATGACTTAATCGAAAGTCAAGTTATTAAACAATTTTTTACAGGATATTGTGTAAATAACAGGATCTCAGAACACTGGATATTGTATAACTAACGAGATTGCAAAACACTGGATATTGTAAGATCGCAGAACACTGGATATTGTGTAACTAACGGGATCGCAGTACACTGGATATCGTGTAACTAACAGGATCGCAGAACACTGGATACTGTGAGATCGCAGAACACTGGATATTGTGTAACTAACGGATCGCAGAACACTGGATATTGTGTAAGTAATGAGATGAGATTGGAGAACACTGGTTATTGTGTAAATAACATGACCGCAGAACACTAGATATTGTGTGACTAACGGGATCGCAGAACACTGGATATTATGTAACTAGCGTGATCGCAGAGCACTGGATATTGTGTAACTAACGTGATCACAGAACACTGGATATTGTGTAAGTAACGTGATCGCAGAACACTGGAAATTGTGTAACTAACGTGATCGCAGAACACTGGATATTGTGTAACTAACGTGATCGCAGAACACTGGATATTGTGTAACTAACGTGATCACAGAACACTGGATATTGTGTGACTAACGGGTTCGCAGAACACTTAATAATGTGTAACGTGATCGCAGAACACTGGATATTGTGTAACTAGCGTGATCGCAGAACACTGGATATTGTGTAACTAACGTGATCACAGAACACTGGATATTGTGTAAGTAACGTGATCGCAGAACACTGGAAATTGTGTAACTAACGAGATTGCAGAACACTGGATACTGTGTAACTAACGTGATCGCAGAACACTGGATATTGTGTTACTAACGGGATCGCAGAACACTGAATATTGTGTAACTAAGGAGATCGCAGTGCACTGAATATTGTGTAACTAACATGATCGCAGAACACTGCTCTGCATTCATGTTTTTGATAATCTCATTGGTTGATCTGATCGCCTGCTCCGGATAATGATTTTACCCTCGGCTTGGATCAAGATCAGGTGACTGCAATCAGATTTGGAGAGCGTTCTCAGAGTAAACAACTGGCTGATCTGATCCCTGTAGTGGGCATAATCACGAGCTCAAACACAAGTGAAAACATGCTCAAAGACTGCCTATGAAATTTGAAATGCATATCAACAGGTTTTATGTTACACCATACGCTACTCTTGACAATGCTCGAGCATGACAGGAAGGCGGTAAACACTCAAATGACAGAAGGAATATAATCTATAGAATCAGACAGTCCTTGAAGGAATATTCCCGTGAATTTTCATTTTCAGATATATGACAGAGAAACAATTTGGTGTAAAAATCATGTTGTTTTTCTTTTTCTGTTTAGCAATTATTGTATTTCCAAGAATGCATGAAACTGTTGATATGTGACCTCGCAGTGTAAAATGTGATGTTATAAAGGCAGATCCAAGACAATTCTTATGTATTTTCTATATACAAACAACTTTTTTTCTTTCACTTTGAGTGTAAGGTTGATGAGCAAATGGTCAAAGTATGTTCTTATAAAGTATAGGTTGTATATCATGGAGCTATTAACTGAGAGCTCCATGGTTGTAACCCATCTCAATAAATAAACAAAAAATGCTTCTAGTAATTTAGGAAGAAGCAATTGATTTTCAAAGAAATACACACAAATTATGATAAATTTTGCTTTTATGACATCACACTCTTTACTGTTAGATCTCTTTTCCCTACACTCATGCAATCTTTGAAATACAAGAACTCCTGAATGGGAAAAGATATCAACATAATTTTAATAAAAATTGTTTCTTTTATATTCCTCTATCACAATTATGAAAATAAAAAAACTACTGGAATATTGCTTTAAAGGATTAGTTCAGTACTGAATGTTTATCTAATATGAGGGCTTTGACAGTAATAAAAGAAAACATTTAAAAATCTTATTCTGTTAAGGAGATATTAAAGCTTCAAGGTGCATAAAGACAGGTAGAGGATTTATATCATCAGAAAGAGCTCAATTCTGAACAGAAATTCTGAATAGAATAAGTCTTTAAACAACAACAAAATATCTATGGTTTTTGAGTCATGCCTATGGTTTTGAGTCATGCCTATGGTTTCTGAGTCATGCCTATGGTTTCTGAGTCATGCCTATGGTTTCTGAGTCATGCCTATGGTTTCTGAGTCATGCCTATGGTTTCTGAGTCATGCCTATGGTTTCTGAGTCATGCCTATGGTTTCTGAGTCATGCCTATGGTTTCTGAGTCATGCCTAAAGTTTCTGAGTCATGCCTATGGTTTCTGAGTCATGCCTATGGTTTCTGAGTCATGCCTATGGTTTCTGAGTCATGCCTATGGTTTCTGAGTCATGCCTATGGTGTCTGAGTCATGCCTATGGTTTCTGAGTCATGCCTATGGTTTCTGAGTCATGCCTATGGTTTCTGAGTCAAGCCTATGGTTTCTGAGTCATGCCTATGGTTTCTGAGTCATGCCTATGGTTTCTGAGTCATGCCTATGGTTTCTGAGTCATGCCTATGGTTTCTGAGTCATGCCTATGGTTTCTGAGTCATGCCTATGGTTTCTGAGTCATGCCTATGGTTTCTGAGTCATGCCTATGGTTTCTGAGTCATGCCTATGGTTTCTGAGTCATGCCTATGGTGTCGGAGTCATGTCTATGGTTTCTGAGTCATGCCTATGGTTTCTGAGTCATGCCTATGGTTTCTGAGACAAGCCTATGGTTTTTGAGTCATGCCTATGGTTTCTGAGTCATGCCTATGGTTTCTGAGTCATGCCTATGTTTTCTGAGTCATGCCTATGGTTTCTGAGTCATGCCTATGGTTTCTGAGTCATACCTTTGGTTTTTGAGTCATACCTATGGTTTCTGAGTCATACCTATGGTTTCTGAGTCATGCCTATGGTTTCTGAGTCATGCCTATGGTTTCTGAGTCATGCCTGTGGTTTCTGAGTCATGCCTATGGTTTTTGAGTCATGTCTATGGTTTCTGAGTCATGCCTATAGTTTCTGAGTCATGCCTATGGTTTCTGAGTCATGCCTATGGTTTCTTAGTCATGTTTATGGTTTCTTAGTCATGCCTATGGTTTCTGAGCCATGCCTATGGTTTCTGAGTCATGCCTATGGTTTCTGAGTCATGCCTATGGCTTCTGAGTCATACCTATGGTTTCTGAGTCATACCTATGGTTTCTGAGTCATGCCTATGGTTTCTGAGTCATGCCTATGGTTTCTGAGTCATGCCTATGGTTTTTGAGTCATACCTATGGTTTCTGAGTCATACCTATGGTTTCTGAGTCATGCCTATGGTTTCTGAGTCATGCCTATGGTTTCTGAGTCATGCCTGTGGTTTCTGAGTCATGCCTATGGTTTTTGAGTCATGTCTATGGTTTCTGAGTCATGCCTATAGTTTCTGAGTCATGCCTATGGTTTCTGAGTCATGCCTATGGTTTCTTAGTCATGTTTATGGTTTCTTAGTCATGTTTATGGTTTCTTAGTCATGCCTATGGTTTCTGAGCCATGCCTATGGTTTCTGAGTCATGCCTATGGTTTCTGAGTCATGCCTATGGCTTCTGAGTCATACCTATGGTTTCTGAGTCATACCTATGGTTTCTGAGTCATGCCTATGGTTTCTGAGTCATGCCTATGGTTTCTGAGTCATGCCTATGGTTTCTGAGTCATGCCTATGGTTTCTGAATCATGCCTATGGTTTCTAAGTCATGCATATGGTTTTCAAGTCATACCTTTGGTTTTCAAGTCATACCTTTGGTTTTTGAGTCATACCTTTGGTTTTTGAGTCATACCTATGGTTTCAGAGTCATGGCTAATTACAGTTTGAAGAACTGTTAATGTACCATATGCACAAATATTCTTGTCCTAAATGTCAGTCACTCAATAATCATACTGTTTTCTCGTGCTATATTTTTTATAGAAATTTTGTGTTTGTTTGATGAGGGCTTAATGGCACCACGATAACGAGGGTCAATTTGTGCCTGAGAGTTTAGATCATTCTAGAGGTAGAAAGGAAAGAAAACAAGGAGATTGAGAGAAATACGAGAACTCAAAGTCCGAAAGCTGGGATTGAGAGACGAGGTGCATGGGAGAAAAAAAAAAATAGAGAGAGAAAATTTTGTGAATGCTTTCTACATGTATAATATTTTGAAGGTTTTCTCCCTTTTCCCATCTTTTATTTCGGGCACCAAGATGTATCACTGGCCGCACACCTCTCAACTCTCCTGTAATTACATTTTTTTTGTCATTACCTGAAACTATAAATGTTTTTCAGGATTCAATAAACACAATTTCACATAGAAACTGTAGGAATTACTGTACATGAAAAGTTTGAACTTTTTGCCCATTAATACAGGACAAATTTTGCATTTATGTTGAAATATACTCAGTATTACATAATCAGGAAGAAAAAAAAACACTAAAAAACTTACCACTAGCCAAATGCTGGGAGGCATAGAAGTTTACCACTTCATCCAGTTTGCCCAGAATCTCTCCCTTACCCACATCACTGTCTCCGACTAATAGGAATTTGAGGAGATAATCGTAATTTCTTCCAGTGGGTGAATTTGGAGGAGAGGTCATGACGCAAAGTACAGTCTCTCTTACATCTTTTTCCTCTTACTAATTTACATAATCTTTATCATAGAAAATACTTCACAAAAAATTTTAAGATTAGAAAAAGGAATCCAGGAGTATATCAACAGAAGTAATTTCGTTAATTACATCTTCTTGTTGCTTTTGTGTTTACTTGCTAGTTGTAATGTTAACTCCCGACTTTATTTTCAAACTCTGCGAAAAAGCACAATCTCGTTCGTGTCTGCGTATCCTTTTCTGCAAATGATTTCAACTGAAATGGTGTCTATCCTAAACATTCAAACACAGCAACGCAAATATCCTCTGCATTTTATTACCTGTGGAGAAAAACAAAGAAGGAATATAACCGTTAGTAGTTTCAAATTTGCAAGACATTTCCTTTCTCCTATAAAATTTTCATTCTACACTCTGAATGAACTAATTAAAGGAGACATAAAATCTGGCTTTTTCTTCATTAAACAAGATAGAAATAATAATCATAAGTCATCTGAAGAAATTTCACATTGTACAAATTATGTACTAAATTATTTCAACACTTATTCTGTCAATATGCACTTACATGGGAGTGGCCATTTTGTCCATACACCCTCTTATTAAATGATGTCATACACCCAGTACAGATTGGAATATTAATGTATTTCATTATAATCTATTTCCAATTTTTTTGACTATCTAAGAAATAATGTTTCCTTTGCATGGGTGTATTAATTTGTATTTGTATATGATATTAATGATTCAAGCCCTTAAAACTTTTAAGGTCAAAACTACTTGTTATCTTATGTTATTTTAGAAAGAAAAAAAAATTATAAAAGAGAATTTTAAAGAAATACATTACATGTGCTAGCACATAGGGAAAATGATGTCATCATTGGCATGAATTTAACACAAAATTAGACAAAATGGCAGCGTCCATGTTACAACTTTAAATTTGGATAACTTGAGAATGGAATAAGATTTATGACGGGTTTTTGGTATTGCTGTCACAACATGGCTCTATTACGTATCGATTATTGTGGAGAAAAATATCACAATATATTGGTATATTGCGATACTTTTTAAGAAAACTGACTCACGACACAAATTGCTAATATCACTAACGTTACTTCTTTTATGATGAACACAAGAAAAAATGATTTGCAGATCTAGGAGACGACATGATTGCGTGACTATTAGGTTCATCACGCATGTGTTTGGTAATTTAGTCAACGTGACCATGAATCATCAAAGTGAAAGCCGGCGAGGCATGTACTGGGCCAATTTTTCGTTCTTTTTGCCAACTTACATTGGAACATGCCAGTGTGGGGTGATGGAGCACGATTTCTAATAAAAAAAAATTGTTTCATACTATTTTTGCACATTTTTAATGGCCTAAACTTGACTATTAGATTTAATACCGTAACGTTAAAAATGTAACATACAAAGTAGCCTAGCCTAGTAGCGCGAAAATTTCTCAGTTGAGTATTAGTTCTTCGTATCGCAACACGTCGCAAGAGGCATATTTCATGTCGTAGAAAAAAAGATATCGCGATATAGACATGTCATGACAGCACTAGTCTTTGGTACTTTTTAATTTTTTATTCTCTATCATGTATCAAGCTGGATTGTTTGACTTTACATGTTAATCTTCGTTACCAAAGTAAAGTGAAAAGGAGCATGATCAATAGGTTGAAAGTTCAAAAACATACAGGAAATAAGAGGCAACATAATTTACATGCTTTATTTTACATTAAAAAAGTTAGTTCAGTGATCTAGCATGTTTATCTTATATAAAAGAGGACTTCAAAAGAAACAAAATGGTAAAGAAAGCATTCAAATATCTTATTCTGTTTAAAGAGATATTTCACTTAAAAGTTTGGTATCATTTGTGTAGAAACGACTGAAATCGGACTGTTGTGATGCAATGACATTGCCTTAGATTCCTCAAAGTCTTTATGTACTGTATTCTATCAAATTTTGTCGTGCAATTTTGTGGCTTCAAAACCATGGGACATGTCTAAAAATGAGTAAAACTGAATTATAGGAAGAGTATTTCAAATATACCACCTAAAGAAAGTTTGAGGAAAAATAATGTACAGTGAAAAAATTCAATAAACTTTCTTTAAAATACATAAAGACTTGAAGGAATCTGAGGCTGTGACATCACAACTAGTCTGATTTCAGTTGTTTTTACAAAAATCACACCAAACTTTAAACTTGAATATATTCTTAACGGAATAAGATTTTTGAATGCTTTCTTCACCAATTTGTTTCTTTTGAAGTCCTCTTTCATATAAGATGAACTTGCTTGACCTCTGAACTAATCCTTTAACCGTTACTTCTAATTTCAACCGTGTAAATTGTGACCTCAATATTACATTTTATTGAAAAATCTACTTACCTTTGACATACATTCCCTATAGCTGATTTGTTATCTATAGTAACTGCTAAAATAAATCCTATGTCTTCATTGTGAAACTGCAATGAATGAATGAAATAACCTTTACAAGTCAGTTGTTCTATACACTCACAGAGGGCACCAAGCAATCTTGAGCCAGTTAAATGTATCTGTCTGAAATACGACTCACACAGTCCTGATGAAAAATCAAGGTTCTATTGTGAGAACATGACAAATGCTGTGCCCGTCCATCCACATATATAATACCACAGGACACACTAATATCTTCACAAGTGTCATTATCTCTCAAGCAATACACAATAAATGATAACAAAACAGGAAACCAAATTGCCAATTCACTGGGCACACAGGGATAATTGATGTGGTGACCAAATAAGGGTTTGGAGTTAAACTATGTGCTGAAAATCTACCTTGTAATACAGATGTCCAAAACATGCTGGTCACAATATTACATCAAGCTTTGAAATTTTAGGACTTGGTATATCTACAATCATTTTTAAAAGTTTGATTCCTTTATGCAAATATTCTTCATATCAGAAGTGTATAATCAACTACCCAGGCAATGCGTTGAGGTACCACCACAGAGAATAAATCACTTTGACAGGTACATAGCAAAATAAAACAAATGTTTGACAAACCTACCAGCAAACTATGTTTTAATATCCCTACGGGTATACAAGTATGTGTAATGCACTTGTCAATTGTGTGACTCACCTCTACACCCCCGGACATGGTGAGTCATTGCACCAAAGTTGGTGGACAAAACATGAACATTGAGCACCCCTCAAGTCACTTAAGTGACTGACATTTTTTTGTGAAATGACTTACCCCAAATCAATCGCTTCTGTACAAAGTAAATGGGTCTGAAGTAAATTGACCCACCCCAAAGTCACTCTGGCAACTGACAATTTGGTACAATGATGCAACATGTAAGTCACTATTTTATATGTCATGCCATGTCATGTCACTGACATTGCCGGGGGTAGTAGAGGTGAGTCATACAACTGACAAGCGCATAATACAAACTTTGCTGAAAGACTGACAAGCTGACAGCGAGAAAAGAAGGTCTTTCTGGATTTTAGTTTTGTTGTTCTAAGGCATGACTTGTGGAACTGTGTATTTTGTTCAAAGAAGTAGTGCGCTAAATTTTGTTCAAAGAAGTAGTGCGCTAAATTTTGTTAAAAGGGAGATAAATTATGGAAATTTCAGTCGGGGTAGTGAAATGTGAGTTGAGGAAGCCTGATGGGCTAGTGATAAACCAATGCTAATTTTGAGTCCTGGCTCAAGGTAGAGGATATTGGTACGGTTCAGATCAGCATGATTAGGGAATCTTCTATGCATACTAATTAGCATACTTACATAGCAATTAAAATATTTCTTTATATATACAGTAGTATTACTTATTGTAAATTAAGGAAGGTATTGTGATGTTATTTGCACAAATGTTTATATATGCATACAGCATTGTTTACACCTAATAGGGAGCTGTTTTATGCATATTAATTAGGTTAATTGCATAACAATAGACTTTCATGCAAAAGGTTTTCACCTGAGAGCAAAGTTATGAATGGTGTAAATCATATAATGCAACACAGGGGTAGAGGACTAAATGAACACGATTGATTTATTTATTTTTCATGGGGGAGGGTTGTTCCGTGTGCGTTAGCATATTTGCATAATGATGGCAATGTTTCTCTAATATTTCTTAAAATTAGGGTGGTTGTGGTGTTGTCACAAATGATATATGCGAAAACAATTGTTTACACTGAATGGTAAAGCGATGTGTGCATATCAAGCAGGTTATTTGCATAATTGATTCCATGCAGAATGTTAGACCTCTTCTCATTACTAAGTAAGTAATGCTCTACATGAATATTCACATATCTTACTGCCACAGGTATTGAAGGTATTGGACCTTATGGATGGGTATTGGGAGTTCTGTGTTCATTTAAATTAGCATAACAATTAAAATACTTATTTGTACAACTATTAAAGTAGTGAGGCTGGACTTTAAGGTAAATTAATCAAGCTTTCATATTAATTTTGTGATTTGCATAACAATAGAGTTTTGTGGAACAGGTTTAGCGGTCAGATATGTATGGTTGGGAGTTAGTGTTTGCATTATTAATTACCTGGGTTCATACCTACAAATGCCAACCATGGCCACGAGTCTTAACACTTTTTTCTAATCTTTGTTATGTGTAAAAACATACATTGTTACTAATTGTAAAATCAGAAAATCAAAAATATATGCCAGGCGAGACTTACTAACTTCAAATTTCTAGTTAAGATATACAGGCCTAAGAAAAAAAAAAAAAAGCTTAGGACTGAAATTATTTCAATGAAGGTTGATATATTTTGACCCCACTTTGTGTCAAAACCAGCATGGTTAAAAGAATATTGCATTTTTTTCAAGAAACCTGGTTGAACGTTGGATAGTAAATTCTAATTGGTTTAATACTAATACCCAAACTCCAATGTTAATAAATCATCTTGAATAATCATGTTAAGTCCCAAGTCTCTCTTAGTGTCTTTGAAGGTGTTCAAACCAACTTCCCCAAAGCAAATACATTAAGTAAGTTACTGTAATTATGTGACGTTCTGAATGCTTGAAATGTCCTGTGAGCCATGTACAATTAAAATGAGTAACTGAAGTATCATGGATTGGATGCCTACAAGATATTTTTATTTGCTGTTTATACAAGTTAAAGTGTTAAATAAATGTGGTTAGTAGGAATAAAAAAAATCTTTATATTAGGAAGAAAAAATTACATTTTAATAAAATGTCCATGCTAAAACATTGATGTTTGGTTTGGTTTGTTGATGTTTAACAGCACCGCACAAATAAAAAAAATAGTGAAAAATAATAATAGGTAGTAGCTTTGTTACATTGGTAGGGTTACACTCTACATTTTTAAAGTTAAATGGAGGCCACAATATCTCTCCAATATCCACAATCTATCCTCCAATGACCTCGATTCGTACCAATCCACCCCAATACATATTGACCCAATATCTGAAATCTATAGATCCCAGTCCTCAATTCATCTTTAATCTACACAATATTTCCACATGTAAATTCTCAATAAGCAGTACTAAGATCAGGCCTGTAGTTTCACTTTTTCAGAGGGGTCCCCTTTTTCCTAAAAGCCTAGACATTCTGTTCACAAAAAATACCTGTGAGAAATATTTTGCCTTTTTCTCATGCTGATTAGTTCCAGAAGAAGCAGGGACACTACTTGTTGTATGGATTACTCCTTTATTGACATTTTAAAAGGCCCTTGATGCCTTATAACTGGGCGGTGCTACAGGGGGAGGGGGCACAAGATCACCCGAAAATTGATCCCCCCCAATGAAACAAATTTGCCCCTCCTTGCCCCTCCATGACAAAAATCCTGGTGCCACTACTGCCTTTTTGTTAGTGACTCCCTGCCCCTTTCTGGATCAAACTACGGGTTTGACAATGACTTGAATCTCTGTGCTCTTAACCTCTACCTAATGTCCTCAAAATATATCAAAATTTCTATAAAGATCCCATGTCCCCAACATCTTCCAAATCTATCCCTAATATCATAAATCTATTCCAAATGCCCTCAATCTATTCCCAATGTCTTCAATCTATTCCAATGTCCTCAATATATCCCAATGTTATCAATATATCCCAATGTCCTCAATATATCCCCAATGTCCTCAATATATCCCCAATGTCCTCAATATATCCCCAATGTCCTCAATATATCCCAATGTCATCCATATATCCTGTCCTTAATTAATGCCCAATGTTTTCAATCTATTCCCAATGTCCTCAATCTATTCCTAATGTCCTCCATCTATCTTGATGTCCTCAGTCTATTGCTAATTTACTTAATATATCCCAATGTCATCAATCTAACCCAATGTCCTCAATATATCCCAATGTCCTCAATATATCCCAATGTCTAAATATATCCCAATGTCCTCAATCTATCCCAATGTCTTTAATATATCCCAATGTCCTTAATATATCCCAATGTCCTCAATATATCCCCACTGTCCTCAATATATCCTAATGTCCTCAATATATCCCAATGTCCTCAATATATCCCAATGTCCTCAATATATCCTTATGTCCTCAATATATCTCAATGCCTTTAATATATCCCAATGTCCTCAATCTATTCTCAATGTCCCCAATCTATTCCCAATGCTCAATATATCCTAATGTCCTCAATATATCCCAATGTCCTCAATATATCCCAATGTCCTCAATATATCCCAATGTCTTTAATATATCCTAATGTCCTCAATATATCCCAATGTCATCCATACGTCCTGTCCTTAATTAATGCCCAATGTTTTCAATCTATCCCTAATGTCCTCAATCTATCCCTAATTTCCTCTATCTATCTTGATGTTCTCAATCTATTGCTAATGTACTAAATATATCTCCAGTATCCTCAATCTAGTTCGCAATGTTTTCAATCTATCCCTAACATCATTTTATCTCAATCTATTGCCAATGTCTTTAATCTAACCCCTAATAACCTCAACCAATCTACCCCAATGTCCTCAGTCCATCACCAATCTCCACAGTCCTCTACCAATCTCCACAGTCCTCTACCAATCTCCACAGTCCTCTACCAATCTCCACAGTCCTCTACCAATCTCCACAGTCCTCTACCAATCTCCACAGTCCTCTACCAATCTCCAGTCCTCTACCAATCTCCACAGTCCTCTACCAATCTCCAGTTCTCTACCAATCTCCACAGTCCTCTACCAATCTCCACAGTCCTCTACCAATCTCCAGTCCTCTACCAATCTCCACAGTCCTCTACCAATCTCCACAGTCCTCTACCAATCTCTAATGTCCTCAATCCTACCATCTAAAACCTAACAAGCAGTGTACTCGTTTGTAAAATATCAAACTTTTTTATTTATTTTTATTTGTATTACACTTTTAGGCATATGCCAGGGAAAGCACACGTACGTCACAATAACTTGTTTTCATTGTGTACCCGATAAATTTGCAAGGATGGAAAGTGGATGAACACCAGGTTAACACCCTGCTCTTTTCCAGAAGTGTTTAGAGAAGCAGGCAGGAGGTGGAACTCCTACCATCGAGACCGACGGCTTTACGTCCCCTCTGAAGGATGGTGAGTACCAACCAACCATTGGCCACTTTTCACAAACGTCGGGTGGGGGAGAAAAAAAACCCTCTGCGCTTGATGTGAGCGTATATCGTTCTGCATATCTATGGAAAAATTGCAGGTTAAATCGCCATTGGATTCGAACTTAGGACCTCCAGCATCTGTCGTACGCTCAGCCGACTGAGCTACCTGCCTCCCTTTTAATTTATGCAAGTTCTGGAAAGCAAATCAGTAGTTCTTGACTGTCCATAACATACAAAGAATGAGAAAATGTGAGCAGCTAATACAGTAGGTGGTGATAAGAATAGAACTTACAAAGAATGAAAAAAGTGAGCAGCTAATACAGTAGGTGGTGATAAGTATAAAACCTACAAAGAATGATAAAAGTGAGCAGCTAAAACAGTAGGTGGTGATGAGAATAGATATTGAGGGTCTCAACCTTAGAACTTAAAATCTCTCCCAAATAGATGCTGATAGCCTAGAAATGTAATTTTTTCCGACTCAGACAGCAGTATGGAGTCCTTTTATAGGCCACACTTGAAATGGCAACCATTTGAGTCTTTTTTTAGGCTGCATTAGAAAAACCTCAAATCTTGTATATATCTTTTATCTATTTCTTACAAACACCCCTGAGTTCCTTCCCTGATCATGAAACGTTAATAATTGTTTGATAAAAAGTCCTTTTCAATTATATTCTCTGCACAAAATGTACACATTTTTTCTGTGCGACTCAAAAGAGAAAATTGGACGCACTTCTCCAAGATTATCAAGTGCTTTACAAATGAAATTCATGATTGCTTTTAATTAGCAATCAAGTTAAATCCAGTTAAGCCTATTTACATTTGATCAAGAGCAAACCTAAACCTTTATGTGAAAATATCTTTCACAGAAATATACTGATTGTTTGGCTATTTAGTCATTCACTAATTACTTAATATGTCAATGAATTTGATAAGAGCATAGGCCGCAAACAAACAGCTTTCAGAGTTGTATCAAAAGCAAATGAAGGGAAAATACTCCTCTGTATGTCAGGTTTTATTCAATGACAAACTTTTAATACATGTTGAAGGCTCATGCTATTACGGCAGTGAAAAGAAAAACTTGATAAAATAATGCATAACAGAATTTCCATATAGGCATACTCTAGTCACCTTCGCAGTACTTGTGATGTTTCAAGCCTCATGTTTCTCCTGCTGGCCTCACAAAGTCAACTACGACCCAAACATAGACTATGGAAATTTAACTTACCATTAATTTAATGTTAGCCAATCCCAATTTTGTTCGCTGTTTGGGCAAAACATTTTTTTGGTATTATTTTTACACCTTGAATCGGTAGAAATTGGTGAGATATTGTTAAGAAAGTATTCATAAGAATACACTATTTATTGGACTTAGAGGAGTTTTCAAGGTACTAAATGTTATTTTTTTAGCAAAAGCATCTCTTCCAGGGCTAAGGTTAGTGTATATACAAAGTCAACAAGCCAGTGGACGAACGTAAAAACTCCTGAAGACAAAAGAGGAGCCCATTCCTAGAGGTCGGACATCCAGGAATGTTGTGGTGCACGGCGATGTAACAATGCATTTTGACAATCTCAAACTTAAGTCAAAGAAAACAAATACTCAATTATCATTGCAGTCAATGGGAGAAAACTTTTTTTTTTTTCAAACAAATACTACTGGACAGAATTATTTTCTTCAAATATGTTGTAAATTAGATAGTAGTTTCTAACATATATGAGTACCATTATTTTCGCTGACTCGCTGAGGTGACACAAGTATTCATAAAAAAATTCCCATTGACTGTAATGATGTTTCCCCTCCAACTTAGCAAAACCGTACTGAGCTCATACACAGTTTTGTCGACTCCGAGCATAGGAGGATGTGTTTAATAACTAGGCATACTCAAAGCAGGATGGCACCTAACTTAGCTTATGTTGTAACTTGTAAGTTGTATTTAAAGTTGTAAGACAAAAAATGACAGGTCTCAAAACAGTAGCCGATCAAAAATTTGTTTACATTTGATGTGAAAAATTAAGCAGAAATTATCAATATACATTGATTAAACTTATTTAAGTTTAACAGTAACACTGCAAATTCAGTGCACTCAGTGATACTGAATTAAGCCTATACTGTGTTTCTTAAGTAGAGACAACTCAGAAAAAACACAACTTCACACCATGTAGTGAATGCTCTACTGACTTTATTCATGTAGCTATTAAAAGTAACATATCCCTGCTAGTACAGAATACAGCTTTCCTATCATTAACAAAAGGATAATCTTGATTAAACCTTGGCAGTGACTTTCCCATCTACCCAGTATGTATAGTTACGAGTAACGATATGATAATCTGGATTGAGCATTGGCAGTGACTTTCCCCATCTACCCAGTATGTATAGTTACCAGTAACAATATGATAATCTGGATTGAGCCTTGGCAGTGACTTTCCCATCTACCCAATATGTATAGTTACCAGTAACAATATGATAATCTGGATTAAGCCTCGGAAGTGGCTTTCACTTCAATGAGGACAAGTTGGAGTATTATGAGAGTGAAAAATAACACTAGTTACTAAATCTTTTGTAACAACCACCATTTTTACATCTGTCCCTGGGGTCAAACACATCAAAACACCACTTTGAATCTGGACAGTGGACACGCTCATGAATTTTTGTTATCAAAAGATTGTGGATCCTCTAGCTTTCTAATAATGTTAGAGAGTATTGGATCTTTCTGCTGAGAAATGATGAATAGATTCATATCAGGCAATACTGATTCCACATTTTGTTCTGTCCCCTCTGTCCCCTAGTCTCACCTTGATTACACTGATCACAAATAAAGTCACTCAAGCTATCAGCTTCTTCTTTGCTCTTGCTTAAACAAACACAGTGATACCACTAATCACAAATGTCACACTGTACCCAGTTGACTACCTTAGCAGGATCCCATTTTACCTGATAAAAACAGACATTTGAATCATATTCTATTGCACATACAGAAACACTAGGTGCTCTAGACAAGGCATCAGGGACCAAAATCTGAAAACATAAGACTTGTATTTGAGATCAAAAGGCAATCACTTGAATTGGAATACACATCTTCACACACAAAAGCTGTTTTATGCTGATCTTCAGGATGACACAAGATTGCCAGAATCCTGATTTTAAATCAATTTGTGGAAAAAACTTTGGACCGTTTCATGGAGTATAAGATAGAATCAATGGTTGGAATGGGATAGTTTGAGGGTTTTGTGACTGCATTAAGACCTCTATAATCAATAGCTAATAGATAAGTACCATCCTGTTTTGGTACCATCACTACTGGGCTACTCCACTCAGAAGTTGACAGCTCAATGATATTTATTTCCAACATTTCTTCCATTTGCACCTTCAAACTCTTCTCTTCTACTTGGAGCATATTGTAAAGACCTTTTCTGACTGGTTAAGCATCCCCTGTCTCAATACAATGTTCCAGCCAATTACAACAATGACTTGGCCTGTCACCAAAAACATTAAATTCACACATCAATTGCTCAATTTCATATTCAAACCAAACTATAGGCCTACTGCCTTGGACACAATGTTCACTAATGTCACTGCTCACTTGTGTTTCAATAATCATTTGTGGATCAATTGTTTCTCTTTTGTTCAAGTGTACAAATTTGCTACCATACTATTAAACCCACACTAACGGAAACTTAACTCGAGGCTCCTGCTTTCCTGAGCAGTACGTATTACCACTTAGGTCAAAATCTAAGCCATAAATCTGTAGTAGATCCAGTCCACATAAAACAGGGCATGGTATTTCTGACACAAACAGCTCCACATGATTCTGCTCTCCAGCAATCTGCAAAACACATGCAATCTTCCCAGTAACTACAATTGGTCTTCTATCAAGAAGTAACGAATGCATTGGTGTAAAGTGGTCCAAGCCTCCTTGCGCCCACTGATGAATATGAAATGAAGGATACTGCTGCCCCACTATCTGCATATGCTAGGAGGGCTTCTCCATCAACTAAAGTTTCGAAATAAGCTCCATCCAGCCTATATTCACTTTCTGACCAAATCCTTGAGGTTTTTGCAACTTAATTTCACAGGCCTCATTTCCTCATGATGAAAATTATCAGAAACTCTAATGTAGTTTATTGTCTGCTCTTGGATATTTGGGCAAGAATAGCTCATATGCCCCAACTGATGGCAGCTGCAGCACCTTGTGTTTGACATGTCAGGCCTTGATGGAGGTCTTCTCTGGCGTGGAAGACGGTTAGGGTTTAAAACATTATGTGCAGTTTCTCCATGGGAAGTGGAATCACTGTGTCGCTTGTCAATGGATCGATTTCTGCATGCTGAACATACATCAATAATATTGTTAGCCAATTTATCTATGGTTGTCCACTATACTCTAAACAATTTTAGTCTCAAATTATCATCACTGAGAGATTTAATCAACTGGTTTGCCACTTACTTATCCATTATGGCTACAAACTAATGATCTGATAACAGGGAATTTGACGGATTTGTCTATCGCCTTAAATACAAAGTTAAGTGGCTAGCATATTGTCCAAAAGTTTCAGATGACAACTTACTTGCTGTCCGGAATTTCTCTCTATAGGAATCAAGACTTAATTTGTAGGCACTCAAAATGGCATCCTTTGCTGTGTCGTAATCCTGCTTATTCTGCTCAGTGAGGAATAAAATGCCCCATCAAAAAAGATTCCAATAAACTAGTCCAATTCTTTTGTGGAATTTATTTAATCTTGCGCAGTCTTTTAAATGTGGACAGAAACACTCCAGATCTTCATTAGAACTCAGTTGGTGGAAACCTATCAGATTATAGACTACTGGTGTGATGGTTTTAGTTCTCTTGAAAATGCTGTACATACATTCAAATTTGGTATTGTTTGAAGGGCATTTATTCTTTCTTCCTTAGTTTTTAACATTTTAAAGTATAACCTGTGTTCTTCTCAGAATTCCTTTACGTAGTCTGCAACCATATATTTGAGCTGTAAATACCTCTCTTTCTGATTGTCACCCTCTCCACACTGTTCCATTCTCAAAAACAAACAATTCTGGTCTGAATTGGAAAATACAGCCTAACGTTAGATAACCAATTAATAGCTCTGGACAGCTACAGTTACTCTCAGCATGATACATGTACACCAAATTAGTATGCGAACTAACAATCCAGCCGACTATGCCAAATAGAGACAACTCAGAGAAAACATAACTTCAACCATGGTTAGTGTATGCTTTGTGTTACTGAATTTGTTCATGTAGCCTAGGCCCTAGCCCCCTAGGCCTACAGCTTTTTTATCATTAATAGGATAATCTGAATTAAGCCTTAGCAGTGACTTTCCCATCTGCCCAGTATATATAATTACCAGTAACGATATGATAATCTGTATTAAGCCTTGGCAGTGGCTTTCCCATCATCTAGGCAATCCAGTATACACGCAGTAGTTGATGATGATAGACCCTAGGCTATACATGATATACCCTACACTTTACACTAACGTGTTTAGGCTAGGCCGATTTTTTTATTGTTATTAAAATAGGTGTAACGATAGGATATATGAAATAGAAAAACAGAGAGCAATGGGAGAATGGGTCTATAATATTAATTCAATTATATCTTTAAGACACGATAAACGATAAATAGACTTGCATTAACCTTTGACGTAAATGAATTCTCTTCTGTACTATACTGCCAGTCGAAGTTCGTCATGAATCCATGAATCACTGATCAGTCACTCTGCACGCCTCTATGTATAGCATGCACACAATATCTGCCATCATTTACGAATGTCAACGACCTATAT
>JAIGNY010001799.1:1875000-1972500 GCA_020152595.1 Chiridota heheva | reverse complement strand
GGCAACTCACATACCTTTTACAGGTGTGTTGACCCTCACCCATTTACGTAGCCACGGGTGGGGGGGGGGAGTGATTGGGGGTCCAGAACTTTCACTTTTTCGAGAAAGTTCAAGGATTGTGATAATCTTTGTTATTTTGTATATCTTGTTTGGTTTTAGAAAACAAAATTGCCCTTAGAAGTAGGCTAAATTTTAACATTTCGTCTTTGGAGGGGGTATAGGATCTTTTTCTCGGACCCCTCACTTTTAAATGCTGGCTACCCCACTGCTCTCATCACCTCCCACCCCTCCCTTCCCCCTCCTCCCCCTCCCCATCCCGTAACGGCCCACCGAGAGGACTGATGGGGACAGAGCCCCACTTCTCGTCAATCGGCAGGAGAAAATGTCGAGAGGTATAGGAATATGTTCCCAATCCGCTCGCTGTAAAAATGCAATCCCGACGAGCTACTTCTGCTCAGTGACACCAACTCTCATCCAAGGACCCGATTCAAGTGTTTAAATCAAACTTGTCTGGTCCAATCTCACGGACAGCACGGCATCTTCAGAAGATATGTAACACAAACAAGGGGACCAAGACGACATCCCGCACAAGTACTTGGTCACCGACTTCAACAGTTAGCCCCCAGGTATACCTCCCCGAGATCAACGGAGTCTTCTAAATCGGTTCCGCACTGATGCGGGCCAAGCTGCAGCAGCATTTACAATTGGGGACATGCCACATCGCCCCTCTGCAATTGTGGTGAACCCAAGACGATGCACAACATGGGTGGACAACTGCCCAATCTCTTAATGGTGGCATCGCAGACTGAAGACTTGACTGTCAACTGGATTACGACTTTACTGAATATGACAACGAGTGAACACACAATTACAATAACAGAGTCGTCGCCTGCGTATCGGTTATGATAGTAGCAATGCTATCACGAAACGCTTAATACGACCCGGACGAGAACACAGGTACGACGTAACATAACATCGACAACCAAGTCAATGTCCACGACCTTTGATAACCAGTTGTGGTTCAATGGCATGTCTACTCAACCCAGGCTTGAACCCAGGGCCTCGTGGTATGTAGACATGTATGATAATCGCTACACCACAGTTGGTAGATAATAGACTAAATATGACGATTAACCGCTCCTTATACAGTTATAAAGGCAATTGAACGTGATGGATAGCTCTCCCCATGTTGAAAGGTTTAGATGCCACCTAGCGCGTGCTATTATATGTTTACCTTTCGTTCAGTCATTATTGGATATTGTTAGTAATTATGACAAATGATGCAAGAATTGCTTTCTATAACTGTAAGGTCTTCATATTAAGTTCTTATATCTTTTGAGATTTTAGAAGTAAAAAATGATTAAGTTTATATAATACGCGGAAAGCAAATTAGGACCAAAATTTTATCAATAAATTGTCAGGATATGAGCCAATATTATAACTTAAAACAGAAAATTGGCAAAAATGAACTAAAACGGTTGTACATGTTATATCAAGTTATTAGACCAAACTACAAAACATTTTATTTGTTGGCACTACACACGAGAATATCGTAAGGCATAGTACGGTATTACAAATTCGCTTATAAACTTGTTTTAAAGGAATATTCCTGTGAAAATTCATATTTATAAATGTGTTAAAGGACAATTAAAAAACATAATTGTGAAAAACATCTATAGCTTATTCCTACAAGAAGCTATTCCAGTTTGATGATTTTCTGTGCACGCACAGAAGTGACTGCTGTACCCGTCTAATCTCTACTGATGACGTCACACTGGCAGATAATGTTCAAGTTATCACATACTTTATAGAAAATTAATCCTCATTTTTCGCACGCTTCAGCAATATGTGGTATGAATAGGCTAAATTAGAAGATTGTTTTATAAATTTTATATTTAACATCATAAAAAAACAAATATGGAACTAAATTTTCAACCCAAAAAACGAATAATTTATTTTACCTGTTGGTGTGATGTTGTCAGTACATTCTGACATATATAGACTTAGTACAACAATCATATGTGTGCACGAAAAATCTTTGAAATGCGATATTCTTAGACATGGGTTTTCTCCAATCGGTTTCTTTTATTGTCCTCTATCACAATTTTTACAGGAACATTCCTTTTGATTTCAGTTATGATTTCAGTTTATGACGTCGTTCTAGAGAACTGGAATACAAAAGAATTACAGTTGTGCTAATGTATATAGCAATCTTTAAAGAAAGGGAATAAGTTAGAAGGAAGACTGCAATCTTATTTTTACAAGTGTTACAAAAGTTAGTTTGTTAAGTTTGTTTTGTAGAAGTTTGTTTAAAATACAAAATTGCATTTTGATGCATATATTATTTTATTTTATTTTGATGTTTAAAATTTATGTCCATTAGCAAATCCCTGTCTGTTGTTATTGCGCAGTCTTGATGTAGTCAATTGTTTTAAGCAATTTTGTCAATATTCAACAAAATACTACATGTACACCAAAATTAAATGATTGGTTTAAAAAAAAATCTTGTGTAGAGAGATACATTCCATAATCGAACAGCACATTTATGTAATAGAATAATCAGATATTGTAGTCTCACAAAAATTGCTTGTACAATTTACAGAGTCCCTGTATAATCATGCAGTTTCTTTGTACATATAGTGGTCTTTTGTTGTAGATCAACTATGAAATATTGTGACAAAACAATAAAATTTTATATATTTATAGAATTCTTCAATAATTTTACCAAACTTAGTGTAATATTATGGAAACGTCCTGTTTACATCCTGAAATTCTGTTTATGTCTACATGTATTTTGTTATATGTGTGTACAAAATTTGCTTGAAACAATTGACTACATTTTGTGTGTGTAAATTTACAGATTTTTTTTAATAGTGTATACAATAATTTTCTAAGCAGCAATTTTCAAAATAAGCTCTTTACCTATTCGCCCGATGGTATTGTTAATGTTGGTCCTGGCTCCCCAATCATAGGCTGAATTTGCCTACCGAAAGTGGGGCAAGTCAAAAGTGTGTGTGTAGGAGAGGGAGGAGAAGAGAGGGAGGGGGCGGGGCTCACATAATCACGCTAAAATACATCAATGACAATGCAAAAGTATCCATTTGGACAAAAAAAATAAGGATGGGGAAAGTTCTCCCTTGCTCCCTCAAATACTGCCTTTGCTCAAACCATATGTTTGATTTTAATATATATATGTATATATATATATATATATATATATATATATATATATATATATATATATATATATATATATATATATATATATATATATATATATATATATATATATATATATATATATATATATATATATATATATATATATATATATATATATATATATATATATATATATATATATATATATATATATATATATATATATATATATATATATATATATATATATATATATATATATATATATATATATATATATATATATATATATATATTTATATATATATATATATATATATATATATATATATATATATATATATATATATATATATATATATATATATAAGTATATATATATATATATATATATATATATATATATATATATATATATATATATATATATATATATATATATATATATATATATATATATATATATATATATATATATATATATATATATATATATATATATATATATATATATATATATATATATATATATATATATATGTATATATATATATATATATATATATATATATATATATATATATATATATATATATATATATATATATATATATATATATATATATATATATATATATATATATATATATATATATATATATATATATATATATATATATATATATATATATATATATATATATATATATATATATATATATATATATATATATATATATATATATATATATATATATATATATATATATATATATATATATATATATATATATATATATATATATATATATATATATATATATATATATATATATATATATATATATATATATATATACTGCAGGTATCAAAATTGTATAATTTAATACTGCAGTTACCAAAAAATCTGCCATACTGCTAGTATGTTTTTTGGTTGGTGGGCTGCACACCCCTACCACTTTTAGTATGAAGTGCCCTCCACCCCTGGCGCAAAATAAGTAAATAATGTAACAAAACTTATTTTAAGTTTTCAAATTAATCAAATAAATTATGTTATCAGTCAAAAAGAGGTTGGGTGGGCGCTTATTAGAGCAAAGGCGCTTAATACGTCAAATACGTTATTCCATATTTTATAACTTCTCACAATTCAAAGTTTCACACCGTGTGCTGAAAAGGGACTTTAGCAGCAAGTCTTAATTCAACAATGTGATGTCATAGCTGCACTTCTTATCCAAATTATTGGAAAAAATATTAATTAATTGCTTGGATGTTATATACATGCACTTGACAAAAACAAATCTATTTAAAGTTTTAATTACAATTTTTGTTGGGCACTATCATTAAAGAAAGAGGTGAGCAAAATGTGGCAGAATAAAGATTATTTCAGTGAGCTGAAACAAAGAGCCCTATTGTAGATGCTGCGGAAGTAGGCTATTATTTTTCGTTGTTCAAGAACTGCCAACATCCTGGACGTCCTGAATGCGTTAAAACATTAAAAAAATTGTGAATGCATTCAGGGAGGTATTATTTGGACAATTGCAAATCACTACTGCATAGAATCAGAATGAAACTCCATGATACAACTTGACTGACTGGAAACTAAGTGGATTAAAGTTTAACTTGACGTGAAGGACAATATATCTGGAGTAAAACTCTATCTACCTACTGTGGTGTAGCGGTTATCATACCTGTCTACAGACCACGGGGCCCTGGGTTCAAGCCTGGGCTGGGTAGACACGCCAGTGTACCACAACTTATCTTGGTTACATAGACTTGGTTGGCGATGTTATGTCTGTCCGTACGTCGTACCTGTGTTCTTGTCCGGGTCGTATTAAGCGTTTCGTGATAGTTATGTTACTATCATAACTGCATAACCGAATACGCAGGCGACGACCCCCGTCATTGTAATTGTGTGTTCACTCGTCGTCGTTTACTACTCTAGTGTCGAAACACCTAGTAAAGAAACCCAATTCGTATCATTGTAAAATGCGATAAAATTGAAGAAAATGTGTTTGCAATTGGGCCTTATAAAATAAAAGTTCAGAAATCTCCTTGCTTATCAAGCCTGTAGTCAGGAATTTGAAAGGTGGGTTCGTTTTTACATATAAGTACAAAAGATTTGTGAAATTCCGGGTCCAGGTCCTTTTCAGATTTCAAAAGGGCACTTTCTCAACAAAAGGGTGTTCGGGAATTTGAACAGTTGAAAGGGATTTTCGTTTTTCATCTAAAAGGGTATAAAATCTTTAAATTCTGGGTGCTTATATATCATATTTTTAGATTATAAAATGGCACTTTTTAACAAAATGAGGCTCGTTCACTTGGATGAACCCCTTATCCCTGGCTACGGGCCTGCTAATACGCTAATATTTTAAGTGAAAGGTAAAGGCCTATTTTAGAATTGTATTTCTTGTACAAATTTTGTAGGGTGGGGACCATGCGCGCGCATTGCCTTTATATTATCAGAACTTTGCCGTAAGTTGTAGATTGTGGTCTAATCTTGAAAGTTTTCGTCCAAGATTTCCTTAAAATTCATGAAAATTTCGCAGCAGAAGTTGAAGACAATTTTCTAAAAATGAAGAAAATTTCTTGAAAATGAAGAAAACTTGACGATTGGTCACCCAATAGTGAAAATAGAGCTTAGATATAAAGTTGGAATAGAGAGGCAAAGCTAACCATCCAGTAACTATTCCCCTACCCCGTCTGGTTATGCCACTGACTAACACCACAGTCATAAATGTTTAGAGAAAACGTTTAAAAGCCGGGCTGGTAAAGACATATCAACAACCCTGTCCCATTTCTGTGACGAATGGAAAAATCCTGAAAATGTGGAAATTTTGGAATAAGTGCATTTTATTTTTACCATGCACTTATATTCAGGAATATTAAGCACTGAAAAGGGAAAGTGGTAGATAAAAAGGGCAAGGAATAGATAAGAGGGGCAAGGGGTAGAGAGGAAAGGGTCACTTCTATGATGTCACTCAGGTGATAAAATGGTGAGCGAGAAAAAGCATACATTGAAATGGCTGGAACAAAACTGAAAAGTGATATCAGGGGAAAGAAACAACAATAAAGGATACTTCTTACCCCAAGGAATGTAGAACACTTTCCCCCTCACGTTTCCCCCATGTGAGGGGCAATCACCCGTGGTGCAGGTATTCCTGGTTGTAAGCCCCAAACAATTTGAATATTTGTAATTATCAACATGTGTACAAACCCCAATCAGTCTTATCTTGAAAGTGTTGTGTTTGAAAAATTACTCCTGCATGTGCAAAAGTCCATGGGCTCAAGCGGCGCTTGTCAAAGTTGAAAGGCGGTGCACATGCCCCAAAGATTTGCTAACCTCTATTTTGTTGTAATAAAGAAAACATACATCCTTGAATTATATGTATGATTAAAAGGATGTTCATGTTTTGCACCTCCGACCCACATCTCTTACAGCTGCCTATCGTGGGTGCATGTCATTCCTGAACGGCATGCAGTACAGGTGGATGATCCTGGTTGGTTCTCCCTCTCCCCCCCCCTCCTTCTTTTTCCAACTCCCCCCTCTTACAGGGGATACAATATGGAGTACAACTTAACATTGCATATATCTCGACTTCTAAGGGTCAGAGGTTATTTCCAGTCCCCAGAGGCTTATCTGGTCGGTCACCAAATGCAATAGATGATTTTGTTCCGGCATGAAGGGTTTCCTGTAAGAAAGGTGAATTCATTGTATGAAAGATATTATGTAAATATCCCTCGGTTTCTGTTGTCGTACAGACCTTATCAATTATGCCCTATAGCGTACCGGACTTGCAATATAATCAGCTTGGGTAGGAATTATATGAATATTTATTTACATATATATATATATATATATATATATATATATATATATATATATATATATATATATATATATATATATATATATATATATATATATATATATATATATATATATATATATATATATATATATATATATATATATATATATATATATATATATATATATATATATATATATATATATATATATATATATATATATATATATATATATATATATATATATATATATATTGCAGGACTACTAAAGAACCTAATTGGTGAGAAAATGTGTTGATATCTTCAATATTCCGTTTTCAGATCCTGGAAAGTAAAAAATTGTGGTTTTTTTTGTTTTTTTGTAATATTTTGTGACAATCTTTGGATATGTCTAGAGAGAAACTAAGAAGTAACAATGATTTACCACCAGTTTTATTTTTTTTTAACCCAATTGGTGACATTTCTAATTTTCAGTGCAATACATTAACCAATATTAAGAATGTGAGGATGTGACATCACTTTTTTCACTAGTTATTTTAATACAAACTTGTAAGAACTGTCCAATCAGAATTGGACTTGAGAAGACATTCCCATCATATTCACACCATGAAATTTATAAATGTAATTCAGAAAATTGCAGTACGTACCTGGTTCTGTTTGGTATATTGAGAGCAACACCTTTTCACACACCCCATATACTCACAGGCATACCCAAACATTTTGTTATGTTTTTTCCTAATAAAGTTGTGTTTGACCAAGTGTCATTACATTTCGGTTGTACATTTAGCAGCCAACCACACAATTATTCTGGTGGCCTTTATCAGACCCCAATTTCCCTGTACTTTTTGCCAGGATATATCCATCAATTTTTTTGCCTGGATATATCCATCAATTTTTTGCATGAAGTTTCTTCCTTTGTAAGCTTATGGATGCTGTCCAAGATTAAAGACTTACCAAAGATCATTTTGTAGTGCTTCGAGGGCCTCCACATCTTTTATCTGGCAACGCTACCTGCAAAGAATTATGATAAATTGATGTGTAACCTCACGTCTTGGCACACATGTTTAAATAACAGTCAAAATGCCGGAAAGTCCCCTTTGTTCACAATGTTCACAATATTCAAATTAAATGCTATGGATTTTTAAATGATATCTTATGAATAATTACATTTTATCTTATGAATATTCATTTTCTTCTTTTAAACCTACTCATTTTGTCAATGCACTTATATAAACAGATAAAGGTGAATATGTATTCACACGGATTATTTGCAAATTTTGTCATTTAAAGTCATTTAAACTAAGCAATTCAAATGGAAAAGTTTAACATTAGGCTTGCAGTCAGATTCGGCAATATCAAGAAGAAAAACAATATCCTAATAAAGATCATCTTTCTATAGCAAATGCAATTAATATACTTTATTAGCTGTTCTTTGCTTCTCTTTTAGGCATTTCTGCATTTTTTCAAGCATAAATTTATACGGAAAAGACAACATACTAGTTGTCAAATTTTTGTTGTTGGTTCTTTAGAAAAATACATAGCGATTAAATATCAATAATTTTGATATAATTAAAATGCATTAATTTCGAGAAAATCACACTTTTGTGTTGTCTTGCTATATGTTTGTGTACTAATATCAACTTTTACAGATCCTTGAATCATCAGAGATATATTTCACTGGATATATCATTTAACAAAAATTTGAATTCATGCAAAACTCCGAAACAGCCAGGTTGCAAAAGCATCACTTGACATTTTTAACCCCTAAAATGACTCTAAAATGCAGATTCAGCGATGGCATCCATCTTCACAGTCTGCCCCAGCCAATAATCAATACATCTAGCATGGATGTCTTCCATTAACAAACTATGCCAAAATGAAGTAAAACAATCATGTAGGCTGGTGTACTATTGGAAATTTTAATAACTGATAAGGGCTTAGACTACCCCTCTGTTCTCACTGCCTTACCCTGGATCCTCTGTATAGGCCCACATAGGCGGGATTTGCCTACCAAAAATGAAGGCCAAGGCAAAAAGAAAACTTGCTAAAACCTTGCGTATATATTCACATTTAAGACCATGAAGTTATGAAAATAAAATTAAAATGTTACAAATTTCCATCAATCAAAAGATTAGATTGATGTCTGATTTTGAATATCAAAATATGTCATTTGAACTCCATTTTCATCATGATAAGCATTTTTCTGGAAATAACAGTATTTTACAGATTACCACCACATGATGTAAAGTACAGTTTCCATGAGAAAATTCCAGTCAGAAATTTTCCCAACTTGAACTGGTCCCACTATTTTGTTCTGAACCGAATTTCGAAAAATCCAATTGGTCTCAACTGGATTTTTTTTCTGGGTTATGATTGTGTTTTTTTCCTCAAAATTTCAGTTGTCCAAAATTTGGTCAAATATAGCTTAATAATTGATCAATCGAACATTACACCTCAAATAAAGTTACCTTGGCCACGTCCCTGGTCAGATTTTTCAACAGGGCATGGAAGAATCATCCAATTAATCAACCCTTACCTTAACCTTAAATCTCTCTGTGCACTACGGCACATAGGGCCATGATGCTCGCTCTCCAACCATCACAATCCTCTGCAGCTCTCCGTACCTCTGGCCAACTTCTCCACCCATATCTCTCTTTCGTCACCGTTTAGGCTTTCATGTTATCTACGGTCTTCCAACTTTCCTCTTTCCCACTGGTGCCTATTCCAATGCTACCCTTGCATGATTCGTCACTTTTTGCCTCATCACATGCCCGATCCAATTCCATCTACATCTCCTTAATTCATCTCTAATTCTATTAACCCATGTTAAGTCCATGATCCTCTCATTGCTCACCAATTCTGTCCAAGGTATTCTTAATATTCGTCTTAAGCACTTCAACTGAAATGTAACTAGCCTTTCTTCTTCTCTCTTTGTCACTTTCCAAGCTTCACTTCCATATAGTAATACTGACTGTACTAATGTTTATCTTGGTTTGTCTGCCAACCGCACCATTATTCCATACTCTCCCAAGGTTCTTGAATGCGCATCTTGCCTTTCCTAGTCTATCTTTTATATCTTCTGTTTTACCTCTTTCTTTACTGACCTTGGCTTCTAAATATACAAAATCCTCAACATCCTCCACCTCCTCGTCTCCAGTCTTCACCGCCATCTCTACCCTGGTGTTCATTCTCATGTGCTTACATTTCCTCACATTCATCTTCATACCAATCCTTCCTGCTATCTCTTTCATCCTCTCTGTCTTCCACCTCCTCGTCTCCAATCTTCACTGCCGTCTCTACCCTGGTGTTCATTCTCATGTGCTTACATTTCCTCACATTCATCTTCATACCAATCCTTCCTGCTATCTCTACCATCCTCTCTGTCTTCCACCTCCTCATCTCCAATCTTCACTGCCGTCTCTACCCTGGTGTTCATTCTCATGTGCTTACATTTCCTCACATTCATCTTCATACCAATCCTTCCTGCTATCTCTACCGTCCTCTCTGTCTTCCACCTCCTCGTCTCCAATCTTCACCGCCGTCTCTACCCTGGTGTTCATTCTCATGTGCTTACATTTCCTCACATTCATCTTCATACCAATCCTTCCTGTTATCTCTACCATCCTCTCTGTCTTCCACCTCCTCGTCTCCAATCTTCACCGCCGTCTCTACCCTGGTGTTAATTCTCATGTGCTTACATTTCCTCACATTCATCTTCATACCAATCCTTCCTGCTATCTCTACCGTCCTCTCTGTCTTCCACCTCCTCATCTCCAATCTTCACCGCCGTCTCTACCCTGGTGTTCATTCTCATGTGCTTACATTTCCTCACATTCATCTTCATACCAATCCTTCCTGCCATCTCTACCATCCTCTCTGTCTTCCACCTCCTCATCTCCAATCTTCACTGCCGTCTCTACCCTGGTGTTCAATCTCATGTGCTTACATTTCCTCACATTCATCTTCATACCAATCCTTCCTGCTATCTCTACCGTCCTCTCTGTCTTCCACCTCCTCGTCTCCAATCTTCACCTCCGTCTCTACCCTGGTGTTCATTCTCATGTGCTTACATTTCCTCACATTCATCTTCATACCAATCCTTCCTGCCATCTCTTTTATCCTCTCTGTCTTCCTTTAGATGTGGTCATTTCTAGCTGATAGCAAAGCAATACCGTCTGCGAAATCGAGTCTATCAGTCAATCAAAGGTGAACAATATATAGGCGGCGGTAGATGTTTCATATTTGGGGGCCAAGCTTTTAACTCATAGTCCGGCAAGAAACATAGTTTTTTGTAACATGATTTAAATTAGTGCTTTGTACAATTACCTCACTTTAGAGCCTATTTTTGTGTCCACAGATTCTCAAAACCACCGTCATGGTTTGGGCTGACTTGAAACTTGTTCATATGTTGTAACTGTTTAGATGCTCAGAAATGACACTTTCACCCCCTAAACTAATATAAACCTAAATCAGAAAATGTCTTCTCTTATCATTGGGGGATGAAGGCAGGCCCTTCCCCATAACATTCAATTGGGACCAGGCCCCCTGACCCCCCTCGGTTCTGCCGCCTATGCAATATATATAAACTTAATGGATTAGTTCAGTGGTCAAGCAAGTCTATCTTATATGAATGAGGACTTTAAAAGAAACAAAATAGTAAAAAAGCATTACAAAAAATCTTATTCCGTTAAGGAGATATCTAAGTCAAAGCTTGGTATCAATAGTGTAAAAACGACTGAAATCAGACTAGTTGTGATGTCATAGCCTCAGATTCCTCCTAACCATTTATGTATTCTATTATATTTTGTCCTGCGATTTTGTGACTTAAATATCATAGGATGTCAAAACAGAAATAAAACTGAATATAGGAAGGGTATTTATAATATACCTCCTAAAGAA
Source organism: Chiridota heheva (assembly GCA_020152595.1). Taxonomy (NCBI): domain Eukaryota; kingdom Metazoa; phylum Echinodermata; class Holothuroidea; order Apodida; family Chiridotidae; genus Chiridota; species Chiridota heheva. The sequence goes on along the minus strand of JAIGNY010001799.1, from coordinate 1,960,629 downwards.
AGTTTGAGAGAAAATAATTTAAATTGTAAAAATTGAAATAAACTTTCTTGAAAATACATTAACAATGGATAAGAATGTGAGGATGACGACGCCAACTTTCCATAGTAAACTTACTATGACAGTCATTTCTACACAGATACGACAGCGCTTTAAACTTGAATATCTTTTTAACGAAATAAGATTTTTAAACGCTTTCTTCACCATTTTGTTTCTTTTGAAGTCCTCTTTTGTCTTAAGATGAACATGCTTGATCACTGAACTAACCCTTTAAATTGTGATCAACAAGTTGAAGTTAAAGATCATTTATATTCGTATATGGGAGGGAAGTATACTCTATATCTGTCTATAGAAGTATACTGAAGCCGCTATAAGGTGTGATTTTATGATTACATATCCATATTGTATTGTATTGATTACACATCGTATCAGGGATATGTTCAGATGTCCTCATTTTTTGGCCCAAAATATTTCACATTGCTATACTGTTGGTATAAAGTGATGGTGGGGTGATTCTTTAAATAATATTCAACAATCTTCAAAATTTGACCAATTGCAAAAAATAGTTTGTGTTGATTTTTTTCAGATTCAGTAAAACTATTCATTCAAATATTACAACAATTCTGCCAGATATATTTGATTATAATACAACATATTATATAATGTTACTACAGCAACAAAAAAACAAAAAAAACGTTTCGATTAAACTTTAAATGTAATTTTTAATTATCTGGTAAATATGAAAAAATGCACATCACTGCAATTTTAATTTACTGTTTTTTTATATTTTATTTTACTGATACTTTATTTTGCAATCAAATATTTTCAAATGGTAGATAGGTTGGAACAAACAAGGAGTGTGGTCATGATACCAACGTCTTCCACCCCCAATATCTGGTAAAAGATGGTTATTTATTGTAACGCTGCACATTTTTGTGTTGTGAATTGTGGACCATAAATAATCTTTGGAGAGCACTAATCTTGTATTGAATAATAAAAATGACAATAATAATAACAGGAGTGTATAGATGGTTGTGGAGGGGTACAGTTTGCTCCGATTAAGCAATAATGTATGAAACTAGAAAGGGAAATAGGGGCCTAGAGTAAAAAAATCCATATGCCAGGAAATACTAGAAGCATGTAAAATTAAAAAAGGTAAATCACAAATATTTCAGGATATAGATCGACAATTCTATCTTCCTTTTGGGCGGATGTATGATATATTATAGGTGAGTTAAAGGAAGCAGCAACTCATGCTAAATTGCTTTAAAATTTATAAAAATAATGAAAATAGCAAAAAAATCCATCCAAATTTGTTAAATATGGACCATTTTAGAGCATTTTAAATTTTCAGGTCAAAATATGCAAATTTTTGTTCCTCTATAAGTTCCTCTTGTGATGTATCACAGTGCGGAAGTTCCTATTTCCTAATGTTTTTTGTTTTTGTTTTTTTGATTACTTAGTCACATATTTGTAAAAAATGGAAAACAATTTTAGATAAACATTTTTAAGTGTTGATTAAAATTGACTTAACCAAAATCTAGCAGAAATAGACTCATCATTTTCAAGAACTGAAATTTAGGAAGAAAATATGAAGAATAACATCAAGCTTTTCAGCTACCCGCCTGATCATGCATCACAAATCAACATAAATTATGCATTCACTGCAGATCGCTAAAACTTTAATCTGTCATAATTAAAAAACTATACATGCTATTAACAAGATTCAAAAATCTAAATTTTAGTTTGTTTAGTTGCGTTTATAGAATTTAACGCTCTTTCTCGTGGGCTAAAAATCTGTTGGCGTTCATGTCTTTAAGGGCGACATAACACTTTTGGCACTTGTGGTAAAAATTTCATTTACAATATTGTAAAATGGTTTTTGCTGCTTAAAAATATAAAAATATTATATGGAACAGAAGTTTAAGAGGAACAAAATATAATGTCTCTAAAATAAATTACTAGGCATGTTATCGCTCACTCAGATAGTAAGGTACAACCTTAACAGAACAAGAAGAAAACAAGAACTTGAATTCGCTGAAGAAGAAAACAACGGATAAAATTATCATCATTACTGTATTTATTTGTTAACCTTGTTTCTTAATATAATAGCGTGAGATGTCTGTATTATTTAGGAGTGTGGTAAAATTTGAATGGTATGAAATGAATCATTTAAAGTATTTATCTTTTAATTAATTTCTTGTATAACAAGAAGATTTGTGTATACCTATTCTGCGAAAAAAAGGAAATATTTAATTTTGGGGCCGCCCTTAGGCTCTAAAATATTTTATTCATAGCCTTGGTAGGGTGTTTTGGGCCCGTTGTCTTTTAATTATCATAGTCCGCCATACTTACATGGTGTCGGTGTTTCAGTATGCATATTCATATTTTATGCCTCTTGCTGGTTGCTACGGGGGCCTGATGTCACCTTGCCACAGCTCCCCTGCTGAGGTTTCTCATCATCTAACAAAGCTTTGCCTATGCAGGGGCGTTCTAGTTCATCTAAGCGTAGGGTTTTTTGATGCTACTCACTCAGTTTTCACCCTAACTGCCCATTTTTTATAGTCATGTTCCAAGTATGTTACTTTATTAGCTGGTGCTTTCTGCTGTGTGTTCTTAGGCTCCCCTTATGTTTTTGTACGCATTTCTTGTCCTTTCTAATAGACCAGATCTTGCTTCATTGGCCCTCTTAGCCAGGTCAGTATTGCCAGTTATGTCCTCAATTTATATATATAAGCTAGCCTCGCCTCTGACTGAGGTCATTCGGTCACAGCCTTTGTTATGTAAATTCTGTCCTATTTATTTTGACCCACCCTCCCACTAAGGAGCTGTTACTTTGTCAAAGTAACAGCTCCCTGCTCCCACCCTTGTTGAGCATAGCTTAGTTTATGGCTTTGTTTCCTAAATTTGTGGCCTAGTTTACCTATTATTCATGCTATGTATGATATATTATATGCTCGCCTTGGTTTAGCTCAGGAATCCCGGTGGGCATTTTCGCCATTATTTTAGCACGTATTTGGCCATCATTTTAGCCTGTAATTTAGGCCATCATTTTGGCCAATAAATTTATATTTTGTGGCAGGTTCTGCCAAAGTGGTATTTAGGTTTGTGGCAGGTGTTGCCAATTTTAATAATAAAGGTTGTGGCATTTATTGTCAATGAACTTAAATTCCTTTTCTTTTAGTCACTTCTGCCAAGTGTCTAAATAATTGCATCATACTTAGTTTTGGAACCTATTTGCAATCTTCTTGTCTTCAAGTTTAACGAATATGGCACTTCATACCTGCACAAAAGAACTGTAGATTGAGCAGATTAATTACAATTTCACAAAATAATGACTCACACTTTAATTTGCAATGGCAATCATACAGTACATGTAGTACTTAGTGTGTAATAGGCTGTATAGAAAAAGCCTCGTTTTTTTGTTGTTGAAATTTGATTCTTATTTCAAAATTCTTGCATCCCTGGTCATGAAACTTAAAAATGGCAAAATTCCTTAACAATCCATTTCCTTTTCAAAAGCTTTCCTCCTCAGGTGCAAAGTCAGAGAAAATTTGAAACTATGTTAGACTTTGCAGTCTCTTTCAAATTCAGTGAGATAACTAATTGATAAATGAGTTGGCATAACAGTTGGTATATTGTTAGGAGGTTATTATCACTCCAAGTTTCATACTTGTTAATGATCAAATGTAGTTTGATTTATATTTATTTAAATATATTGTGATTTATATAGCACCTTTTGCCAGGGCCTCAAAGCGCTGGATCCAATTAGCCACTGAATAAGTTCTGACTGTTGCATGAGTCAGCACATATGAACTTCAGCTTAACCCTTCGTGACCCAATCGGTCGTGACATGACCGGTTTGGACATGACCGGTTTGGACATGCACTTTAAAAAAATGTTGCTATGTCAAATAGGCCCATGGCAGTGATCCTGGTATGATTAGAAAGAGCTGTTTTAGTTCTTTCAATAAATTAACATTTTTGTTAAAGGTTATATTGAGAATTTTAAAAAACTTGTTGAAAATGGGTAAAGAGTAAAATTTGTTAAATTTTGATTTTTTTTACAAAACAAATTTCCTAAAAAACTTACATATACTTGCCAAACTTCCATGCCTTGCTATTGTTTAAAAATCTGTGAGAAACTGTCAAAGAGATCAATGCATCAAAATCTGGTCAAATTTTGACTGCCCCTATCATCAATATCTTTTTTTGGCAAAATTTGTGTAAACTTTCATGATTTTTAGCCTACTTGAGACAATTTTGACAAAAATCATAGATCCTGATCGCAATACATCTGCCCTATGCAAAATATATTGTTGAAATCGTAATTCCTCATATTTTCAATTGAAAAACATAAAGAGCAACTACCCTTTCTATATCCACACCGAAATATAAGTTTGAAAACAAACCCACAATCTACTCATAGGCAGTGTGGTGTAGTGGGGTACGTGCGGGACTTTACGTGAGCAGACCCGGGTTTGAAATCTGAACCAGATGCGTGGCTTGTTTTTCGCGAGTAATTACTTGGGTGATTAAATTATTATTTTTTTATTGTTTTTGCATTTTGTTTTAAGAAAAAAAAAATTAAACTAGTATCAATGTAAAGGAAATTTCACAAACAACCAAAAAAAAAAATCCTTTATTTTCATTATTCACAAGAAATAATTGAGCAATTTTGACCTAATTTCTGCCTAAAATTTGCATATTTATGTTGATATTTTCTTTATTTTGAATTTTTTTATTGAAAAGTGTTTGTCTTAGCATGGAAAAGGAAAGAAAAGTGGTAAAAATTAATTTTGAAAAAAAAAGTTCAGAAAAATCAGATTAACTGAGCCAGGATGGACCAGGACAGGAAGTGAATAGACATCGCGTTTTCCCGCTTCTCTTTTCGAATAGTGTTCAGATAACCAGACAGGTTGTGACTATCCCTGATAGTACCCCTGAAGAACAGCAAACGCCATTCAACATTGCCACTTCTCTTAATTGCTGGAGCTGCAGGAGCTGCAAACAACGTTCTTCCGCTATAATATTCAGCGTATCTGTCTGTATAGCTGTGAAAAAATGGGTTAGACCTGACCAAGATTTTATATTTATAAAAAAAAAAAAAAATTCCCAGGAATGGGTTGTTAAGAATTTATATTGCAATATTTAAGAGCTTTATGATTAAGGATGCCAGAATTTGGAAGTAAGAATAAAAAATGTACTACTTGTTAAAAAAGGGATTTAAATTACCCAAAAAATGTATCACAGTGATTCAGACTTTTGCATTTTTGAACAATGTGAAATGTGCTGAACAATTTGAAGTCATGCCCTGAAATCCAAACAATCAATTTTCTGGACTTAAGTCTTAAGAAAATAAAATAAAATTTCAAGTGGATGGTATAAATAAATTTAAAACACTTCTGGTATGAAAGGAAATGTTGGAATTTGAATATTACCTGGAACTCCAATGACAAATGCTTAGCCTGAATAAATTTGAAAACAATAATATGACCTTAAGAATCATTCAGAATGTAGAAAATCCTAAAGTGTTATAATGGAAATGGGCAATACTGATTAAAAGTTTAAGAAAAAATTCTTTGGGGATAAAACTTGGTAGGTCTTGCATTTCTGAGTTAGTTTGTATTGGTGATAGAAAATTAATAGAATATGAACCAATATAAAAATATATGTTATAATGATGTTAGAATTGTCATAGGGGTACTCATCAGATTGCCAAAACTCTAGTTAAGCTTTGATTAAAACAGCAAGGGAGACGGGTGCTCAGTTGGTTGAGCGTACGACTGAGATGCTGGAGGTTCCCAGGCTCGAGTCCAACAGCGATTTAACCCATGATTTTTCCACAGATATCCAGAAATGATACGTTGATATCAAGCCCCAAGGTTTGTCTTCTGCATCATTCACACCTTCTCTCCCACCTTACCTTTGTGAAAAGTGACAATGTGGTGCTCACTCTTTCTCGGATTGAGGACGTTAAATGGCGGTCCGTCCCTAGTTCTCTGACACTTTTTAAAAAAGCAGGTGAAACCCATGTCTTCATCTACTTTGGTCCCTGTCAAAATATGTTTAACCATGGGCAGTGCATTTATCTTCAGTGTTTGAAGTTGCACTTAAATGAAAGAAAGAAGCAAGGTAGTACAGTAAAATCAGCAAATAATGTTTTCTGGCAGTTGGAAGTAAAGAACAATTAAGTTATTATTAATTTTCTGGTGTAAGTTAGTGGCATTTTATCTTTGTATGTATGTATTTTCACTTTTAGGCATATGCCAGGGAAAGCACACATAAGTCACAATGACTTGTTTTCAGTGTGTACCCAATGAATTTGCCAGGCTATTTTGGGCTATTTTTGGGCTATTTTCAATACATTCTTTTCCATCTCACTTAGTATTCTTACATTTTTTAAAGATGGATGCCAGTTTCAAAGCTAATTTTCTTCAACTTTGCAAAGAAAATCATGTGAGCCCACAAGAGTCAATTTTGCCTCACCTCAATGGATCCAAGTCAAGAGGGAAAACACATTCATCACAGTCCGACTTCAGCACCATTTTGGATCTGTCCACCAGTTCATTATCAGGTGGTACCTGTCTCATCCTAGGCAAAGTGTTGGCAGCAGATCACTACATTACAGAGTTGAAATTAGCTGATTGTATGATCGGGGATGAAGGTAAGAGAAATTTTCATACCTTGCAGCTGTGATTGTCAGTCAGAAATACAGCTGGCTTCTTCTGACATATCTGTGACATTGTAGGTCTTAAGTTACATACCTATGCCTCTCCTTTCCATACCTGTCTCTTGCTCACCTCACTAGTTATTTTAATCTCTGACATAATCTTATTCCTCTGGGCACAATCAAGTGGACCATCGCTGTTGTTCACAAAAACATAATTTTGATAATTGCTTTATCTTCCTGTTTCATGTTCCCAATTTGAACAGAAGACAAAGGTTTTGAGGTTCCGATGTGGATATGGATTTAAGTTTAATTATTTGTACAGTAAATTTCAAAATACAATGAACTTAAATAACAAAGAAGACACAATTTGTTCCAGTATTCTTTTACATCCTGTTTCATATTCCCTATCTGAAAAATGATAGAAGCACATTGTTGTTGTGTTGGTTGTGTCTAAGAGTTAAAGTGGCAAAAACTTACTTACTATGTAAATATCCTTATTGAGCATTTGCACCATGTTCCTTACTGGACCAAGGTAGGGGTTTAGGTTTATGAAGTGATTGCAGATTAAATAATTCTCAAACAAAATATATTCAGTTCTCAACGAATTAGCTTATTTTTACTATTTGTCTTTGAATACCTTATTAAATTTAGCTTGATTTATTATTGTGTTTCACATGTAGCATTAATGCTTGAGATAACTATGTGGGGATCACTAAAAATAAGATTTAACCTAATATTCAATGTATAATATTTCTTGAAGTTATACAATAAGTACTATCATATTAATAAAGTATATATCAGCTTTAGCAGATCCAAAACAAATGTATCTTGTATATTTTCCCAACATCTTTAGGCATCAAGAATTTGGTCCAAGGACTTGTAACAAATGTATCGGTCAGAAACTTGGACTTGAAAGGAAACAATTTAAGACGAGATGCAGCTGAATCCCTCGGGAGACTGCTGAGACAAAACCACTCTATTCTGAGGTGAGCAATGTGTGGGTATGGGTGTTACTTTACCCCTAAGGCTCAGTTGTTCTTGTTTGTTTAAATGTTAACTGCAATTCTCCATCTGCCATTCATGTTTTTATCATGTCTATTTATTCATATAAATAAACAAAAAATAGGAAGTAGAAAAGTTTCTTTTCCTTCTTTTTTGTATTGAATTTATCATATTAAATATGGAAAAAAACATTGCCTTAAAAGAATTAGTTCAGTGGTCAAGCAAGTTTGTCTTATATGAAAGAGGACTTCAAAGAAACAAAATGGTGAAGAAAGCATTCTGAAATCTTATTCCGTTAATTCCATTTGAAGCTTTCTTTACCATTTTTTTTTTTAAGTTCTCTTTCATATAAGATAAACATGCTTGTTCCCTTAGCTAATCCTTCATATGAATTTTTAATTTGCTTGTGCAAATCATCCACTTTTGTACAGTAGATATATCTGTATATGTCATTCGTAGCTCTTAAATCTCAAACAAAAGTGTACATTGTTTACACCATAGAAAGAAAGATATTAATTATGTACCTTAGATAGTGTTTTTGTTTAAATGCAACAAATAAGTAGCTTTGAAATGTTGTGCAAATAGTACAATTCTATGGTATTAAATCCTCAATCATTTTACAATGTCCATTCTCACTGGCATTCTCAACATGCTCTGGTCCAACCCACTCATCCAACAAATCCTCAATAAACTTCATGCTCTTTCCTCCTTAGGGAATTTTTAAAAATCTTTTTCTGAATCCCCAGCCTTGTCGGCAATCCCGGCAACGAGAGAGCCGACAGAGCCGCCAACAACGCTTTGTCAAATCATCTCTCCTTTTCCTATCCCACACTCAGACCTCTGTTTCTCCACTTCCAGCCACCTCAGTAAGACCAAGCAAGACTCCTGGAATCTCGAGACCAGTTACAAATTTCACACCATCAAACCCAAAGTCAGGACCAACATCCCCCTGCACAGTCGCAACCACAGGGAGGATGTTGTTATCACCCGCATCCATCTCTGTCACACCTTTCTCACCCACTCTCACCTACTTTCCGGCACCCTGCTTCTCTCTGCCCTACATGCAACACCGATCTTGCTATCAAGCACATCCTCTTAACCTGTCTCTTACACCTGAACTCCAGATCTCACCTCTCCCCCTCCATCTCAATTTCCGATCTTTTCAAGAACAATCCTACTCCAACTTCACCACCTTTCTCCACAACAGCAATTTTTCAACCTGATCTAAACCTCCCTTTTCTTCCTTATCTGCCTTACCTTCCTCACCTTCTTTTGATCAACTTAACTTCTTTCCTTTATTCATCTACTCTCCCTCCCTCCTCTATCCCACCTTCTTTCCTTTCTGTCCAAACTCAAGCACCTTAGTTTTTAACATCTGACTCTGGCTCTGACTGTTGTGGTGCCATTAAACATTCAACAAACCAAACCAAACCATTAAAATGGTGTTGACACTGTGTACCCGTACAACAAATGTTACATGCGTTTACAGTTTATAAAAGGACACAAACAAGTGTTGATATTTTTTCCTAATGTTAAATTTTGTGCTACACAATTAGGCACAAAATCCAATGTGATAAAGAAATATTAATATTTCAGACAAGATACCATGACTGAAATGACAAAATTTCCATTTAAAAAAAAAAAAGTCATTATTTCTGAATTGTTAAATGATTCTACTGTTTGTGTAACATGTGCACATGAAATGGCGCCAATACAAGTACCTGACTTTCTTGCCTATCAAGTAACCACGCAGCTTCTGTTTCTTTCCCGTTTGTCAGTATTTGTTTGGAATGGAACTCCTTGGGTCTTGATAGCACATCATTCTCTAACTTTGCCGAGGGTTTGGCAGCCAACAACAGCCTCAAAGAACTGGACCTCAGGAACAACCAAATCAACCAGGATTCTGCCGGCAAGCCTGGGCAAAGCTCTCCACATTAATTCAACGCTTGAAAGTTTAGGTAAAATTTTGTATTTTACCTTGAAGGAGCTGAGCTCTTGGTCAAAAAGTGTGGGCGTCTGTTTGCTAATTCATTGGAATTTTGAGAATAGCACAGTTTCTCTTTGAGTCTATCCACACCCGAAACCTGAGTTTGTCCTGAAAACTCATGTATGACAATTATCAACCTGATTTCCTGTTCAGTGTATTGTATTTTCACTCAAAACAATGATTGTTTATCTGCCATTCCATGCACACCACAGTCAAGTAGCCCAAGGTTATTTGTGTGTATAAGATTACAGAAAGCCAGTGTTGAATAATCAAGGCACTTTTGTGATTGAAATCACTCATCTGTGTTAGGTGTCTTAGTGGGAGAAAGTTTGTTTTCAAACTGGTAATATAATAGCTGGTATCATATGCCTGAGGTAATATGTGCATTAACTGTGAATGATTGACAGACCATTTGTCCTAAGGAAAGATATTACTTTATGGTCTTCTTTTGATACAAGTTGTAAAAATTGATTTAAGTACTCATTAGAAACAGTTAAGGTTGATTTTAGCATGCATATCAAATGCATCAAAAGGCCTACCACACCATGACCCATTAGTCCTCTAGCATATTAGATGAATATGCATACTATTTAAAGGATTAGTTCAGTGGTCAATCAAGTTTACCTCATATGAAAGAGAACTTTAAAAGAAACAAAATGGTGAATAAAGCATTCAAAAATTTATTCCATTGAGGAGATATTAAAGTTTAAAGCTTTGTCTTATCTGTGTAGAAATGACTGTGTACTAAGTCTACTGTGAAGATTGGTGCCCTAATCCTCACATTCTTAACAATTGTTAATGTATTCTATAGAAAATTTATTTAACTTTTCTATTATTTGAATGATTTTTCCTAATCTTTCTTCAGGTGGTAAATCATGATTACCATTACTAGATTCTTGTTTTACTACTTTCCTGACATATCAATAGTGTTTATGCCACAAAATTACAGGACAAAATATGATAGAATACATAAAGACTTTGAGGAATTTGAGGCTGTGATGTCACAGCTAGTCTGATTTCAGTCATTTGTACACAAATGATACCAAACTTAAAACTTGAATATCTCCTTAATGGAATATCATTTTTGAACGCTTTTTCACCATTTTGTTTTCTTTGAAGTCCTCTTTCATATAAGAAGAAGTTGCTTGACCCCTGAACTAATCCTTTAATTGTTCTGGGGAAAACAAAGTGAAGTGTGGTCAAGAGGTATTTTGAACATAAAGCTCATTCGCAATGAAATAATTTCTTCTCTTAGTAAAAGGGTAGGTTGAAACTTGGTTTGACTATCCAGGTTCCCTATGGGCATGACAACCCATGCTTGCATCTAAAGGGGCTGTGAAGGGAGAACTCCTTTCCAGTCCTAAAAGCAAAGGGCTTTGATCCCCTGGGTAATCATTTGATTTGGGTTGAAGTCATTTTATCCCAATTGTCACATTGTCTGGCACTTTGGTCAACATGCCTTGACCCAACAGCATTTCATCTGTTGAAGGTGTCCCTCTGTTTTACAGAAAAAAAATACAGAGTTGCTACTGCAGTATAATTTGATCAGATGTTACACAAATGGATCTAAAGGCCGTTACACACTAAACACGATGCGTGGAGCGATTTTTTAAACAAAATTGAATAAAACAAAGGAAAAGAAACATTTTGATTTCTTGTTTTCAGAGAAGCATCATCATCGCATGGCTATTCAGATGATAAATAAAGATTGATTGAAAGGGCCTTTCTACGCCCATTAAAGCAAAATTCACGTCGCGACAGAAAATTGCGCCCCACTAAATTGAATTTCTTCACAGTTTGAACAAAAAAATATTTCTAACAAACTTTCCAGTATCATCAGAAAGCATCAATTGTAAACTTCATCGTGTGTAAGCAAAAAGTCAAAGCATCTTATATTTGTTTCCTGTATGATTATCTAAAAAATAGCTCGCCGTGTCGCGTTCGGTGTGTTTCGGCCTTAAAGGTGCGCACATTTGTTCTTTTCAGATTTGAGGTGGAACACTATTGGTTTGGTGGGAGGCCGTGCATTTGCAACTTGCCTTCAGCACAACAGAACATTGACTCATGTTGATTTGGCGGGTAACAACATTCCACAAGATGTATTGAAAGCAATAAGTAAGTTGAAAATGAGGAATTTCTGCTGTACCAAATGTGGATATGTAACGTTACAATAAGAGCTTGTATATGAAAACATTTTTTGAAGGGCCATTTTAGAAAGGTTATGAAGAGTGTTCAATGAAGAAGTTTCAGAGAATGAACAAAGAAGTCCAAAGAAATAAACAAAGGAGGTTGAAGCAGTGTGTAAATTCATCCAAGTGCAAGAATTGCAATTTTCCGTCAGTATTTTTTCCAGGATAATATCATTTTTTTGTTTGCTTTTTATTTTTGTGGCTCTACTTAACCAAAACATACATTCTGTATGTAATCAAATGAATTTCTTGATACTGGTTAATAAATCGGCCGTGGGTGTCTTGACGTAAATACTCCAATGGAGGTTTGTTGAAATGTTATAAACCTTGGTAAACTAACCAACCAACCAATAAAAGAACTGGATTGTGTATGTTTTATATGTTTGGTTTTGGTTTTCAGATATACACCATGGTTCTAACACTTCAACCTCCAAGAACCTTGATCTTTCTATCCTCAATGTAATGGAAATGTACTTGCTAAGAAGGTACATCATGCATTGTGTAACCTTTATTACAAACTTTAAAAATATAGACATGTATACATCTTAATTGGAAGAATATATGCCATAAACTGAATATAGCAAATAATTATTCAAAATCAGTTAAAAATTGACCATTTTATCATGTTGAATTTTCAGCCTTTTTAGCTTGACTTTCCAAAGAATAGCAGAGCTATACTACTACCCTTGGCATTGGTGTTGGCATCCACTTAAAGTTTTTGGTTAAAGTTTTCTTTGTTTGGTGGTTTAAGTTTTTGGATGAGTCTGTTATGATAATGACATTCCTGAACATGAATAGGAATTAGAAGATTAGTCTTGGAATGAATGAAGAAAAAAAACCAGTAAAAAGATTCCTTCTTCTTTAAAGAATCTTTCATAAGATGTCTTCGGTATCAAAAGATATAAGAAGATTAGTCTTTTGATGAATGAAAAACCTAAATAAAAGGTTCTTCGCCTCTAAAGGATATTTAATAAGATGTCTTGGGTATTGGTTTTTGGGGTAGTTTTTTGTTATGATAATGACATAATGATAAAGTAGCTGTAGGATTTAGGATAAGGGTGGGATTTCAGGTGGGGCAGGGTGGAATTGTATGTAGGGCAGGGTGAGGTGGTATGTTGGTCAGGATGCATTGGCATGTTGGACAGAGTGGGTTGGCTTGTAGAACATGGTGGGTTGGCATGTGGAACAGGGTGGGTTGGTATGTGGAACAGGGTGGGTTGGTATGTGGAACATGGTGGGTTGGCATGTGAAAGAGGGTGGGTTGGCATGTGGAACAGGGTGGGTTGGTATGTGGAACATGGTGGGTTGGCATGTGGAACAGGGTGGGTTGGCATGTGGAACAGGGTGGAATGGCAAGTGGAACATGTAGTGGGGTGTCATCTGGATTTCAGTTGTGATAGTATGTGGGTCATGCAAGTGGTGGAATGGCATACAGTATCTGGTTTTCAGGTGTGATTGCATGTAGTATAGGCATGAGATGATATTTTCAACAGGTTGGGATGGAATGTGGGACAAGTTGAAATGTGCATTATTAGCAGTGAGGGGATTTGTATCATTTCCAATATCCAGTTTGTCATACGTTAAGCAATATTATGTTGCATAATTTTGCTTTGATGTTATTGTACATTTTTCATGCTGCTTGACACACATATTTTCTTAAATTGGAAGTTGTATTACAATCCAGGATGCACAGTAGTTCTGGAAATGTGTAAGGGCTGGGGGAGGGTACAGGTTGGAAAGGGGGTTTAATGACATTTTTTCATTGACATTGGCAAGTCAAGGCCTCTCCTTTCTTTGTTATTCAATTGATAGAACTAAAAGAAATGTTGTAATTATAAAGACTGCTAGGTTTTACATGTTTTCTGAGTTATTGGGTGATGGTACCCTTGAGTTTTTTTGTCTTAAAATATCTGGGAAAACTCAAAGATATTTTGAAGCTTGTAGGTTAAAAGTTGTGAAAATTAACAAAGTAAATACACCTTTCAAAGCTCAAGTAATTTGAAAATATCTGCCCCTGCTACCCTATTTCTGTATATATTTCCCTCAATGAGCCAATTCTCTAGCTTTGAATAGTCGAGCATACTGTCCTTCCGACAGTTCTTGTTATAATAGATTATATGCAAATTTTATTTAGATTTGTTGATACCACAACAAGGTAACCCATGAATTTCCTTATGTAAACTTATTGTTTTTCAATCCTCAACCAAAGCTACTTGAATGGGAGCAGTTGAGTATAAATTTTTTGAATTTTCATCATGTTTAGTTTTAAAACTCTTGGTAGTGCATGTAAAATCTCTACCTACCCATATACCTTAAGAAGAACATTTGGCTTCCATGGACAGGAAGATTGAGCTGTTCCCTTCTAGATCATTTCATATTTTGTGCTTTTCTTGATCAGATTCTGCATGGAAGCACAATGCAGATCGGGTCAATCTTTCTTCCCAGCATACCACAAGGCAGGAGATCTTAACCAGACATGTTCAACAGCTCAAACATGAACGTAAAAGAGAGGTTGGTGTCTTTTGTTTTTTCCATTAAAAATAGATGTCACATTTTTCAGCAAGATAGGACCTGGTTTTGATGTACTAATGCCATAAAACATTGTCATTTTTGCTTCGCCACAGCTCTCATGTTGAATAATTCCATATTTTGGTTTCAATTGTTTGCTTTGCTACAGCTCTCATATTGAATAATTCACTTCTGATAATTTCTGCAATCATTTTTGTATTCTTTCAAATGTCGTTTTACTGTTCTAAACATTGAATGTTGTATCTTTATTCTTATTCCTTATGTGTCATTTTGGGACCTTTTCAACATATTTTGTAGTTTTTAGACATGTCGTTTTACTGTTCTAAACATGGAATTTATATTGTATCTTTTATTCTTATTCCTTTGGGTCATTTTGGGACCTTTTCACATATTTGGTAGTTTTTAGACAATAGTGATAAGTGCATGTTGTTTCAAGTTTAAGTGCAACATCAACTTTGTAATGAGAGCAGAAACTACAGAAGCACATTGGTTACTTAGATCCAAATGTAAGATGTTCATGATTGTATCTTTCTCATTCTTATAACATCAAGGAAATGTGTCATTACCTCTGCCAATATAGTTGGACGGATGTTATGTTTTCACCTCTGTTGTTTTATTTGTTTGTTTGTCAGCAGCATATCTATTTGTTTGTTGTCAACAACATATCTATTTGTTTGTTTGTCAGCAACATCTTTATTTGTTTGTTTGTCAGCAACATATCTATTTGTTTGTTTGTCAGCACATACCTATTTGTTTGTTTGTCAGCAACATATCTATTTGTTTGTTTGTCAGCAACATATGTATTTGTTTGTTTGTCAGCACATATCTATTTGTTTGTTTGTCAGCAACATTTCTATTTGTTTGTTTGTCAGCAACATATCTATTTGTTTGTTTGTCAGCAACATATCTATGTGTTTGTTTGTCAGCAACATATCTCAAGAACTGATCAATGGATATACTGCTTTAGGATTGAGTGATTAAAATTTGGGACATTAGAACAGGAGAAGAGCAGAAACAGAGGGTAGTATGTTTTAGGGTGAGATTTGTCAAGGCTTAGTTGAAACTTTTCAATAGAATGTGCTGAACAATGAATTCATGCCCTGAAAGGAAATGCAAAATCCTGAAAAGAACTCAAACAATGAACGCTTAGCCTGAATAAGACTGAAAGTAATGAAATCATTCAGAAGGTAGATCCTGAAGTGTTCAGAATGTGAATGGCAATACAGATAGATCAAAAGTGAGAGATAAATTCTTGGGGATAAAACTTAGTGGTCCTAGAATTTCTGAGGTAGATTATATTGGGGAATAGGGGGATGAACTGGGCAGAGGTATGTGCTCTAAAGAGTGCTAAAATTCTAGTTACCTATGCAGTGGCTAGAGGCAGCATAGATTTTAATTTTCTGAATCATGATCAAAATTCTTTGATTGTACTCATTGCTGATTAAAAATTTTTAAATTTTCTGAAACAGGGTCTATAAATTGAATTTCTGACTTTTCCTATTCATGATCTGAAATTTTGCAATGGTTGTGTGCCTGCAAATTTCAAGAAGCAAAGGATAAAGGAAATTTTTGTGGCAAATTCTGGACAGATACAAATTTTACAAGTTTTTAGCCAAAATTTCAGGTCAGGGGCTGCAGTTTCCTGTCTTCCCCTTCCCCACCCACCCCTTTATCTATGCTGCTGTTATGATGTAAGTTATTTTATTACATATTCATATTTTATGAAATGTTTGTCATTAGTTAAGAATACTTTACATTCTTTAGCCCCGTCAGACTGAAATCGAGTGAAGTGCAGGTAACCTTTCTAGGCCTGGTCCCACAAGGGTAATTATTAACCTCCGTCAAACAGAAATTGAGTGAGGCGCAGGTAACCTTTCTAGGCCTGGTCCCACAAGGGTACCACTATTCCTTGTTGGACTGAAATTAAGTGAAGCGCAGGTCACCTTTTCAGGTGAGGTCTGTCAAGGGTTAATAATTTAACATATTTTCAGGTGACAGATCTGATGCAGCGTATCAACCAACAAGGCGAGCAATTGGACAGAAGGGAACGAGGTGCGGTTCAGAAGATCAGCCGTCTTCAAGAAGCCCTGGAGGAGAGAAAGACAGCATTCAATGCCATTTCTGCTCAGTAATTACTTTAAGATTTATCCTTTACTTACTATTCTACCAAATGCCATGAAAATCATATAAACATGGAATAATACTTCCAAAATTCAGTTCAACATTGGCCATTTAAAATAAAATACTTTTCAAGAAGTATAAAATTGAAATATGTTTTTTGGAATCACAATCAGAATTCATTTATTGGACGGATTAAAACCACATAAAGCTCCGCTCACCATTCATATATATGAAATTTATGGTTTCAATATCATGAGCGTGTACAAACTTGCACACAACATAATTATACCAAACTGATTGAAAATTTTCCAATTTTTCTGAATTAGGGTCTAGAATTTGTTAAAGATTTATCCTGATAGTACGTATTATACATACCGTATTCGACGTATTAAGCGCCCTGCTCTAATAAGTGCCCACCCAACCATTTTTGCCTGATAAGATAATTTATTTGATTAATTTGAAGATTTAAAAATAATGTTCGTTACATTATTTGCTTATCATGCTTCCGAAGCTCACAAAGTTTTTGTGGTGGTTACTGTGGGGCTAGTATAGAACCAGTTCACACCATACAGTTGCAATAACACACTTTACACATCCCCAAAGCACGGGCTTATCAGGAAGAAACTTTGGGCCTAAAAAGTGGTACAATTTAATTTTCGTTATTGCCCTGGGCACTTACTACGTTGAATACCGTATGTTTGAACAAATATTCTACGGTTTATGGACAGGTAAAGAAACTCTTAGATAATATTCTACAAAATGTCATAAAAATCATATCAAGATAGAAAAATGAAAATCGGTTCATGCTTTTTGCTTCCAATGCGATAGCATCAGGAACCTATGCCGTGATGATGGTGTGTGTGTGTGTGTATGTATGTGCGTGTGTGTATGTATGTGGCAGCCAGCTCGTAAACACGATATCTCAAGAACGATACAGTGGATCCATGTCTTGTATGGTACACAAATAGCCCATCGTCCGTAGATGTGCCCTATTGTTTTTGATGGTGATGTCATGCATATTAATGAGTAGGCAGGGTTTATGTGAAAATCTTGATATGTTCATATTTTAACAACCGCATGTCTGTTTTATTTCATATGTGGTATTAGCTTGTGTACATGTTCATGGTATAAAAACGTTGAAGTTTATTAATATGCATAGTGGGCGGGGCTTAATATGATTTTGCTGAAAAGAGCTAGTAAACACAGTATCTCAAGAACGGTAAACCGGACTCATGTCATATTTGGTACACAGATAGCCCATGGTCCGTAGATGTGCCCTATTTTTTTATGGTGATGTCATGCATATTAATGAGTAGGCCGGCTTAATGTAAAAATCTTGAAATGTTGATATTTTAACAACTGCATGTCTGTTTTGTTTCATATTTGGTACACTCATGATGTTAACTTGTGTGTACATTTTCATGATGTAAAAACATTGAATTTTATTAATATGCACAGTGGGCGGGGATTAAAATGATTTTGCTGAAAAGAGCGTGTAAATACGGTATCTCAAGAATGGTAAACAGTATTCATGTCATATTTAGTACAGAGATAGCCCATGGTTTGTAGATGTCCCCTATTGTTTTTGGTGGTGATATCATGCATATTAAATGAGTAGGCAGGGCTCAATATAAAAATCTTGGATTGCTCTTATTTTGACAATCACATGTCCGTTTTGTTTCATATTTGTTATAAAAATGATTTTGGCTATTGTGTATATGTTCATTGAATAAAAACGTTTACTTTCATTAATATGTGTAGTGGGTGGGGTTGGGGTTTATTATGATTTTGTAAACAAAATTTTTGTAAATACAATATCTCAAAAAGTGTGAACTGGATTAACGTCATGGGTGGTACACAGCTCATGGTCTGCAGATCTGTCCTAATGTTTTTGGTGGTGATTTCATGCATAATAATAAGTGGGCAAGGCTTAAGTGAAAATTTGGAAAAAGTGATAAATGAGCCAGTGTATGTCCGTTTTGCGTTATATTGGGCATGATGATATTGTTGGTTATTGTGTACATGCTTATGTTATCAACAGATATCAATAATATGCTTGGTAGGTGTGGTTTAATGTGAAAGTGCTAACGGATGTAAACACCATACTGTATCTCATGAATGGTTTATCGGATTGATGCCATATATTGTACACAGATGGGTCACGGTCTGTACATATGCTCTAATGTTGTGGTATTTATGTCATGAATATTAATGAGTGGGCGGGGCTTACTGACAAGTTCTTGAAAAAGGATAAATGAGCAACCGTTTTTGTATCATATGATAATATCTATGATAATGTTGTTAAATATTGTGCAAATGCTAATGTTGTCAACATTTTTATTAATCTGCATGGTGGGTGTGGCTTTTGAATAAATATCCTGGAACAAATATTTCAAGATATGCAATAACATGACAGTTAATACAAATTTTGCAAATCAATCAGTTTATGAAGAAGAAAAAAAGCATCGGAAGCACAAAATCTTTTGGTTCTGGTTTCAAGTCACTTGGTTGGCGCCACGTCACTTCCAGGAGAAGACTTTATTTACTGGACAGAAAAGAATGCTTTGCGGTTATGGTGAACGGTGTGTCTGCGTATGGTATGCAAAGTCAGACAAAATATTTACGATTGCAAATTGTTAGCTAAATTCCATTTTCACTAATTAGATGCTTTGTTAGTTGATTGTGCAGTTAAGAATAACAATTAATTGAAGTTTTATTGATTTTTAAGAACGATCAGACATTGTACGTTTTACTAGTAAACCTGCTGGGTATGCATGTTTAACACACCGTGGTTGAAATTCGGGTCAGTTGCGGAAATTTCTAATTTACCACAAACAGTGATATGTTTTTACCGAAAACTCAACAAAGCGATGCCACATATCCCGAACCGATCATCATACGTTGTCTGAAAGGCAAATTTGTGCCTTAAGTGGTTGAAATTTGGGTCTACCATGCTACGTACTGCATATGATATGTAAACAAACACAGCTGATTGCTTCAGTGTTCACTCCAGCAGCTTGCGGTTACTATGCGGTCTGATGACCTCGGTCACGAATCCAACCAAGTGAATATGTACAAATTTGAAATTTATTGTCAATGTTAATCTTCTAGCCTACTGCCTACACCTTCTACAAACAAGACCAAAAGTGAGGGCACAATTTTCTAGAGACTAAAATATTCAACAAAGCTTTCTGACCCATGTGTAGAGCTGCAAAACTTCTCTAACACCAATATTCATTCCAAGTAGTATAGTAACATTTTATCACTTTGGGAGGCAAAATTGGCCAATGACTATTTGAAAAAGTCGCCAAAATTACGCTATCACTTTTGGATATCGTTCTGTTTTAATCCTGTAATCATTTTGAACCAGGTTGAAGATGCGCGAGGCTGAGCTGGCTTTAGCTGAGCAACAGGTCGCAGACTTCAAACAACTTCTTGACAAAATGCAACAGGAGAATTCATCGGTGATGAAGAATACTCAACTTGAAATACAGAGGCACAAAGAGGTAAGGAAGATTTGCTGTATACACGATATAACTAAATATACTACATACCACTAGAAGGTGCACGCTACAACAATCTGTGGTATCCATTGTGCTCCATTTAGTTGACGAGCTGCTGTTGTACCAATGATATATAGGTCTATATAATCTTTGCGTCTTACGCATTGTCTTTGCAGATCTATGTATATATAATCTTTGCGTCTTACGCATTGTCTTTGCAGACCTATGTATATATAATCTTTGCGTCTTACGCATTGTCTTTGCAGACCTATGTATATATAATCTTTGCGTCTTACGCATTGTCTTTGCAGACCTATGTATATATAATCTTTGCGTCTTACGCATTGTCTTTGCAGACCTATGTATATATAATCTTTGCGTCTTACGCATTGTCTTTGCAGATCTATGTATATATAATCTTTGCGTCTTACGCATTGTCTTTGCAGACCTATGTATATATAATCTTTGCGTCTTACGCATTGTCTTTGCAGACCTATGTATATATAATCTTTGCGACTTACGCATTGTCTTTGCAGATCTATGTATATATAATCTTTGCGTCTTATGCATTGTCTTTGCAGACCTGTGTACAGGCAACCATAAAGTGAAAATGATAAAAACTTTTCCTTGTTTTGTTGAGTTGTGTATTGTCAACCTTTTTTCATATTTACATCAATTCTGTGATTTTTATAATTTAGTATGATTTGATGTGACATTAAGATCCCCTCCCCCTTTTCTTCCCCTCCCTCTTTCTTCTCCTTCCCCTTTCTTCCCCTCCCCTTTCTCCCCCCCCCTTTTCTTCCCCTCCCCTTTTCTTCCCCCCCCTTTTCTTCCTCTCTCCTTCCTCTCCCCCTTTCTTCCCCTCCTCCCCCTTTCTTCCCCTCCCCCTTTCCTTCCCTCCCCTTTTCTTCCCTCCCCTTTTCTTCCCCTTCCCTTTTTCTTCCCCTTCCCTTTTCTTTCCCTTCCCTTTTTTTCTTCCCCCCCCTTTTCTTCCCCTCCCCTTTTCTTCCCCTCCCCTTTTCTTCCCCTCCCCTTTTCTTCCCCTCCCCTTTTCTTCCCTCTCCCTTTTCTTCCTCCCCTATTAAGATGGAGCTAGTTTATATGCCTTCAGCCAATAACAAAGAATTGTCCATCATATTTGTTCCTTTAATGTTTGTGACCATACAATCAAAAATGACACATACCTTTCTTTGAATTAATAAAGCAGAATTTTTTTTAAAAAGAAAACCCTTTATTAAAAATTAAACAGAAGTCAAGCAAAAGTCTTCCTGATTCTTATGAAGAGATCTTGAGATTGAATCTGTATATCTCACATCTTATCTCATCATTGCAAAATAATTTCACAGGAGAAATCCTTTGCAGAATCGAGACTTGTCAAAGAAATCTCAGATTTGAAAGACAGAAACTTTACCTTGGAATATAAAAGCTCTGAATTGGACCAGAAATGCTCCAGACTGCAAGAGCAGGTGTACGAGATGAAGGAGGAACTAGCATCAACCCAAGCTGAGATGAAAGTCCAAGCAAGCCAGTATGAAGGTAGTTAGCCTTTTGTTTTTAATCTAAATTGGTTAGTTTCTGTCCAATCAATTTCATCATTACACAGCTGAGTTGCTTTAATGATATCATGCATGTCCATCTGATATCATGCATGTCCATCTTATATGAAAGAGGACTTTAAAAGAAACAAAATAGTTAAGAAAGCATTCAAAAATCTTATTCTCTTAAGGAGATATTAAAGTATTAGTTCAATGGTCAAGCAAGTCCATCTTATATGAAAAAAGACTTAAAAAGAAAAATAATAGTGAAGAAAGCACTCAAAAATCTTTTTTAGTTAAGGAGATATCTAAATTCAAAGTTTGGTATCATTTGTGTAGAAACAACTGAAACCAGACTAGTTGTGATGTCATAGCCTCAGATTCCTCAAAGTCTGTATGCATTATATCATATTTTGTCCTGTAATTTTGTGGCTTAAAAACCATGGGATATGTCCAAAAGGTAGTAAACCTGAATCTAGGAATGGTATTTATAATATACCACCTGAAGAAAGTTCAAAGAAAAATAATTTAGATAATGAAAAAATAGATAAGATAAGATAGAGCTTTAAGCTTGAATATATCTCCTTCACTGAATAAGATTTTTAAACGCTTTCTTCACCATTTTGTTTCTTTTGAAGTTCTCTTTCATATAAGATGGATTTGCTTGACCCTTGAAGTAATCCTTTAAGTTCAAGCAAGTCAGCTTAGTAGATACTCCAATGACAAGTTTCTTTGTGAACTTATTTGAGAAATCTGTGAGGCAAATTCTCAACTTATCATACATGTCAAAAGTTTATAGGCAGGTGGAGATTTTATACTCACCAGAAAGAGCTTTTAATTCTGAAAAGAATGGCTTCAAAATATGTCAAGAGCACCTGTTGTTTCTGAGTTATAGTTAATCAAAGTTTCAAGAATTTGACAGCTCACTCTTCATATAAATCTTTAAATTTCTGTCTTAAATCTAAACTAGAGAAAATCATCACACTGTGTTCTTAAATCTAAACTAGAGAAAATCATCACACTGTGTTCTTTTGCTAAGTTCTGATGAAGGGCATGATGATGATTCAAAACTCTCGGCTATATTCAACTGCTTCCATTCAAATATAATTGGTGAAGGATTGAAAAATGATAAATGAACCCTGAAGAGTCCCAGGTCCAAAACATGACTGCAATTTTTTAGAATTTGTTTTTCTTCAAAATTAATTTTTACAGCTTTTATTTCATTTATTATCACTACAAGTTTGGTTTATATGAATGCTAAGACAATAAACTTTTCAATAAAAAAAAGTCAAAATAAAGGAAATACCGACATAAATATGAAAATTTACATATTTTAGGCAAAATTAGGTCAAAATTGCTCAATTCTTTTAAGTTTGTAGTATTTCTTGTGAATAATGAAAATGAAGGATTTTTGTACATATGTAGATTCTTTGTGAAATTTCTTTTCCCACTGATACCAGTCTAATTTTTTTCATAAAGCAAAACATGCAAAAATGATTAAAATAAACAATTAATAATCACCGCTGTAATTGCGGAAAAAACAAACCCGCACACCCGTCTTGGTGTTCGAACCTGGGCCATACACATGAACATCCCGAACACTTACCGCTGCACTAGATTTGGTATGTATTAGTGTGTGGATTTCTTCTAGTACTTACATTTTTGATACGAAGAAAGAGGGGGTAGTTGCTCTTTTCTTTCAATTGCAAAAAAGTGAAATGACCTTTCTAACAGTATATTTCGCATAGCGTAGTTATATCATGATCAGAAAGTACAATTTTTGCCAAATTTTGGTCTCAAAAAGGCTAAAAATCATGATATTTTGCCAAAAAGAGATATTGATGATAGGGGTAGTCAAAATGTCTTTGTAAGTTCCTCATGGGTTTTCAGATAAAAACAAGGTCTGGAAGTATGGTAAGTAAGCTTTCGAGAAAGAAAAAAAAATCGCTTTTTGTTAAATTGTTTGCACTTTTTTAATTTTCCCTACTTCAACCCATCTTTTTTTTAAAATATTTAACATAACCCTTACCCCATCAAAAAGCTACATTTTCTGAAAGAAGTATTCAAATTCTTTCAAATTATACCAGAATCACTGCTGTGGGCCTATTTGACGGAAGTAAAATATTTTTTTCATAAGTACATGTCTAATCGGTTGTGTCACCATTGATTGGGAAACAAAGGGTTTCTGTAATGAAATTCACAGGTTTTCTTGTTGTAATGTCACAAAATTCCAAGATAATTTACAATTTCAGAAAAACTTCAGGTAGAGAGACACAAACAGCGAGAATTGCAGCGGGAGAGCTCTCAGCAAAATGCAAATGAGCTGCAACGACTGCACGCTGCATCAGAAGAGACGGAGAGGTCTTATAAGGATAGGATCAGCCACCTTGAGGAACATCGGAAGGAACTTGAAGAGGAGCTGAGGCAGGTCAGAGGTCAACATCTGACAGAAAAGTTAGGCTTTGAGGAGCAGTTGTTACAGACAAGACACAAAGTGAAGGAAGAAGAGGTATTATTATTATCAATATTAAATTGAACTTATACAGCACTTGTTCTAAAAATCAAGCCCTGCTTTACAAAATGACAAAAGTCATGATAAAAGTTGCAACTGCAATTAAATATGAGATAAAAAAGACAAACCTTGACTGAATAAACATGAAACTAGGAAAAGTTGAAACAAAAATAGATTTATTTTTGCTCAACGATGAAGAATATACATGTAATACCACAAATAAGAATCAAGGAAATACCTTAAGAGCTAAAAATGAAAATGTCAAAAATCAGATGAGAATAAATGCAAATTTATGTAAAATAAATCACTAAAATACTGCAATAACCACGAATTAAATACCAGTAAGCTGGAAAATGGGAATAAATAATGCGGCAGTAAAATTGAATACTAGTACTAGAATAATATAAACTTTAAATAATAAAATCAACAGCCATTAAAATACTGCTTAAAAAGATCATTTTTAACATCACACTTAAAACAACACAATGAAGTACGACTCCTCAGATATGTGGTATGCATTTATTTGACATCTGTTTATCAAATAATAAATAATAATAATAATACATTTATATAGCGTCCTTTCTATACAAGCATATTAAAAAATGCTTTACAAAAAAATAACATGAATACATTACATACTTACTTACTAAAATAAACCATAAACAAATGTGTTTTGATTGATTTCAGAAACACGTGAAGACAATTGATTTTTCTTATTTGAAGTGGGAGATCATTCCACCAAAGTGGGCCGAGTCTGCAGAATGCCCTACCCCCAGAGTAATACATGAAATATTGGGTACATTAAGCCAGACTCATGGATCTGTTTCTTAGATCATAAGTGGTGTTTGATGAAATTATTAAGGTTTGAAGATATTTTGGGGCCATTTTATGGATACATTTAAAAACAAGAACAAGTATTTTATATCTTATACGATTTCAACCGGTAACCAATGTAGTGAATATAACAAGGGAGTAATATGGCAATATTTGTTTGATTTAGTTACAACACGTGCCGCAAAATTCTGTATTTTTTGGACATTTTGAATTAAACAATGTGGCATACCAGCCAAGAGAGAGTTGCAGTAGTCAATGTGTGAATGAACCAATGAATGAATTAGGGTCTCTGTTGCACTGTTTGTCAAAACTTGTGACTCATAAATTTCTAAGATATTCCACCAGTTAAAGTCATCCTTTTTACACTTTCTGTTTTGTTCCCTTTGCACCACTAGTTTTGTGAATTTAGATAAACCCTCTCTGGCACTTTTGACCTGGAATATTAACATACCACTAAAAACATAAGCAAGATATTTTTCTGTAATAACAGTGTTCAATTAAAGCTAGTTATACCGTGTTAATATGGCAACGAATATCAATGTTTCTGATTGGTTAAAATATTTACACAAATACAGACAATCCAATTAACCGTCTAAAAACGGAAATAAGCCAACCACGCCCACCATAGCAACGCGGTAACTAGGTGGGACAAACAAACTTTAAATCCGCAATCATGCATGACCAATGCATTGACATTTAGATGTTCATGTGGCCTGCCACAAGTTTTGATCCATTTATGGCACTTCTCCGGATCTTTAGAGTTTGTTACAAAAGGAATAAAAACAATTCCGTTTGCTAATCATTCTGGTTATTAAACAGCTAGGAAAGACCACCCATTAAATTTAGAAATAACATCCATGTGCAATAAAACAAATTATAATCTGAGAAACCAGCCACCATGCCAAGTTTTAGAACAACAGTTTTTAAAAATTCATTTGTATATAAAGCTGCAATTTTTATACATTTTGGTATTTTAGACCCCTTATTATAAGCCTTTTTAAGTTATCATTTTGTATTCATTTTCATATCTTTAACCGTTTTATAGTCTCATTTCCTTTCGTTTACTTTTTTATTATTATTTTTTTTATATATACATATTTTTTTTTGTATTGTATATTATTGTATTTTCCTATTTATAAATTGTACATAATTTATACTGGAAATAAATAAGAAAGAATAAGGAATCTGATTTACAAAGCCCCTAGTGGGCCCGTAGGTGCCATTTTTTTCCCCACCATCTTGTCAAAGAAATATGTTTAGTGTAGTATATTGCATTGACTGCTTGAGCGTGCATCGCTAGCTAGATGTACTGTACCAGTACCGTGTAGGATTTTTTTCCCACTTCAGATTTTGTTGCTAGGCAAATTCGTGCGGTAATTGGTTGAAAAAACTGTCAATCATTTAACTTTGAGAGGTTAATTATTAAGCATCATGAAAGTGATGTCAATAGTATGTGTCGAGCAATTTTCTTGAGCCGAGATTCCCTCGTTGAAATAACTAGCTTCAGGCTTTCAAAAGTGTTTGGACAGGTAGTGATTTGATACACACCAGAACGAGCTTAAAGAAGCACTAGACCGAAAAGTGAGGGTGCTTGTTTTTGCAAATTTCACAGATATATCATCCACAACAGATTGATAAACTTCATGCATGCATGGTCCACAGATGACATGAGCGCAAAGGTTACTTGAATATTCATATTAACCAGAAATATGCTATACCGTTGCATGCTAGATAAGTATTTGATTTTTGGAGACCCCTAAAAATATGCTCTCATTTTTCAGTCTAGAGCTCCTTTAAATTCTTTAGATTAATAAAAAAGAATTTTAATGTATGCAAAAGTTGTATGTATAAAAGACAGGACAGCTCAAAGCTTTAATTGTAATTCTTTTATTTTATGTCTTAAATTTTATTCAATTTTTCCAGCTTAATGTTGATTGAGGTATGATGGAGATTCAAAGCCCCTTCATTATATCCAACTACTCCCATTCAAATAATGTTGTTGGAGGATTGAAAAACAATAAATTTTAAGAAGAAAATTAATAGGTTTTCTTGTTGTGATTTCCCAAAATGTAAATAAAATTTGCATATTTTATTATCATAAAATCGTTCAATTGTTAACATATTTTAATAAACATTTTGGCTGTTTTCATGGTTTATAGCAGATTTTTTACAACCATGCTCAAGTTGTTGCAGCCTCTCCATAGGTCTTTAATGGTCTGTGATGAATGATTTTAGTCCATAATTATGAATCTTGTACCATTCTCAGCAACAGAGATGTAGACAGCTGGAAGACAGACTACGAACCTTACAATCTTCAAAGGATGAGCTGAAGCAGCATTACTCCCAGCAGGGTCAGCAGATATCCGAGCTCCAAGCCAGGCACACCAACAACACAGTGGAGATCGAAAACGAGGGTCGAGCAGCTCACTCCAGCTAAAAAATGAACGGTCGAGCAGCTCATTTATTGTGAACTATGGCAGGTAGCGAATGTTTGCATTCGAGGAAGTTTTAATGGAATTAATGATGTCCAATGTGATAGTACTTAAAATGAAATTCAGTATTCATTTATTGTGAACTATGGCGGTCAGATGATGTGCACTGTGATAGTACCTAAAATAAAATACAGTTATTAATTTATTGTTTCAGATATTGTTTATCTGTTTTTGTGGTTTAGCTCTGTTTTGATTCTTCTTGCATATGTTTGGCTTAAAAAAAAATATTAAAAAAATATATATTTATTTTTCAAAACTTGCAATCTTGTTTAGGTTCATTTTGCAGTTTGTGACAAGTGTGGCAGACTGCGGAATGGGTCTCCCAGGAGTTTGCTTGGGATGTTTAGCGTTCTGTTACATGTGACAGTAAAGATGCTACATTTTCATTCACCAGCTTTATCAATAAGGACAAGGGGATAAAAAAAGCATAATCAATGTAATTTTGGTTTTTCCAATTAAAACTTATTAGGCGTTATTGCAGAAACTTTGAATTTATAAATGTAACATTTCCAGGTAAAAGTGTGTTTGTGGAATTATAATGAAGTGATATTCTCTCTATCTTTCATTTCCTCGATGATCTGATCAATTGATAGCTAAAAATAAAATTGATTTCCTATTCGGGCCACGAATGCTCATTACACCAATGCTTTAACCCGGTTTCCTCGGCGTAAGCTGATGAAAGCACACGACTTTCGCCTGGATAGGATGCCAGTCCACCGCAGGTCAACTCCCCAGTGCTGGTATTCATTATACAGAGGGGACTGGAGCAAGTAAAGTATCTTCCTCAAAGACACATTGCAGCCCTCATGACGAGAGTCATATCTTTTACCATTAGCATGACTCCTTAAACCACTGCACCTCCTTGATCTCTCAGGATAAATCTTTTCTTCATCAGGAGCTTGCAGGAAAGAACAGCGAGAAGCAAGCAGCGATCAGCCACGTTGAGCAGCAGTTTAAGCGACGAATCAGCAGTCTGGAAGGACAACTGCAGGAGATGGACATGATCAAGGATAATTGTACAAGACTGCAGCAGGAATTAACAGGTATAAATGCGCGGCTGGTTGATATAGATATGTGGTTAACATGTCAGACTGTGAGCAACATACGAGGATGTGTTCAATATGTCGGAATTTGGTTTATCTTGAAATGTTGTTAACATATAATTACGATAGATAATTAGTTAACATATGTCAGACTGAGCAATATACGAGGATGTGTTCAATATGTCGGAATTTGGTTTATTATTGTGCTACTAGATTACTTGCCAAACTGCAGTGGGTAACATGTTAGGTGGGTTAACATTTGCAGACTGGTTAGGCTATGTCAGAATGTGGTTAACATGTCAGAATGTGGTTAACATGTCAGAATGTGGTTAACATGTCAGAATGTGGTTAACATGTCAGAATGTGGTTAACATGTCAGAATGTGGTTAACATGACAGAATGTGGTTAACACATCAGAATGTAGTTATGTCAGACTGGTTAACTTATGTGAGAAAGAGGCTCACATATGCATATCAGAATGGTTGAAGTGTCAGAATGTGGTTAACATATATAAGACTGCTTAACATGTCAAAATGTGGTTAAAACATGTTTAACTATTGTGAACATAATTATGAGTATATGGATATGAAGTATAAATGTGTTATATTAGCTAGCTGCATATTGTAGGGTATTGTAGGAAATGATGTCTTACTTGAAAGAAAGTCACATGTTTTTGTGTCCTAACAGCTCAGAACAGAAAGCAACTAGCAGACATTGCTTCCAAGGATTCAGAAATACTGTCTCTCCAGGACCAACTTCGGCGAGCTGAGTACGAGGTCGTTCAGATCAGAGATGACGAAGCTCAACGTGCATCAGTTCTGCAAAATGCCATCACGAGCTACATCCAAGCAACCCCACGATCACCCATGGCTACCCCAAGGAAATGATTAGAGAAAGAGATTTCGTCGTATTTAACTTTTAACTACTTACAGAGTAATGGATGTAAACCTAATCAATCTTGGACAAAACTCGTTGAAAAACTTAGTGAAAATTTGTGATGCTTTTCATGAACCTACTTTTCTGTTGTAAATTATTCCACATTTAGAAATCATAAATGCTGGAATTTTTTTATTGCTTTTCAATCCTATTCTTTCATTTGTAATTAATATTTTATCATTTTAAGGACATTTGTTATAATTTAAATGACGCCACCAGTGTCCTCCTCCCCTACATCACTATACAAACCGTCCTCCCCTACCCCTCATTGTTGGCCGATGACAGAAATAGATTCAACATTGAAAAGAGAAGAGGGGTAGGGAGTTACAATTCTCATGAAAAATATTAAAGAAACATAACACTAACATATGTAGTTCTCATATTGCTGAATTGTTCTAACAGTTTTGTCCAAGATTGTAGAAACTACCTGGAGATCTGAAAATTATTTTCTTGAAATATATAGTTTCTACCAATTTAACCATTAAAATCCTTGTGGTTGCCTTTGCCCATTAATGGGTAAATAGTTTGAGGTATATGGACAGGTAGGTCCAGAGCATTCTGAGCAGAACAGTTTTTAAATGGTCCCAGTAGCCATTATTGTTGTTAAGTTACAACAAACCACAGTTATAAAAAAATCAACATGTGCAATTAAAGGTGATGATACATAAAAAGAAATACATTTATAATTCTTTAATGTGATTATTTTATTTCTTTTCCAAATTTTAAATATTAAACGTTCTCAATTGCATTATACTACTAAATCTGAGTCAAGCAATTTCCTGTTCACTATAGCTAGCTTCTCCCATTCAAAAGGTTGGGGAGCAATTTCAGCACTCATTGTTGCTACCTGTCCATATGCCTTTAAATCTAGAGTTAACTTCTATAATAAAAAAACAGTAATAAGTTTACATCAGCAATTTTCTAGTTGTCCCTTTCTGCTGTAACAAAATATTGTAAAATTGATGCTAAGTAGGTTTTTTAAGCTTGAAAGTGTTTTAAAATGTTCAATTTTTAAGTGATTTTGGTGGGATTTTGTGCATATTTTTAGAAAGTTTGAAGCTATTTAAGCTCATGTTGCTGCTACCTGTCCATATACCTTAAAGTTTCCAAAGAGATCAAAAGCCATGTATTTGAATTCTTGAGTTTCTCCCAAGGACATAAATTTGCATGTGTACAAAATCTAGATAAGATCCAAGTGTTGTACTGTAGGTGTCCTTTAATCAGTAAGGTATCTTGTTTACCAGTGTTAGTTAATAGATTATCAATTTATAGTAGTAATATAAGTTATAATAATTACATGGAATGATGATTTCAAAGGGCTTCCTTAATTCGGCAAACTTCAAAAAGAAATATCGAGTACTTGAAATGTGACCAAAATATGTTAACGCTTCCAAAAAAACTAACTTTTTTGTAGTGTGGGTGATTTGGTATGGGGTCAAAGGATAAGATTTTTGTATTTAGTCATTTTGCGTGCAGTTTCTTCCTAATGTTCGATTTGGAAACTTGCTGGTTTTCTACCAGGGTAATTTAAAAAGTAGAACATTTTGGTCTACAGGAAAATGTAAATTTGCTTACCAGAAGTGCAGGGGGAGGAGGGTTGGAGTCACAAAATCAAATTTAGCTTCCAAAAGTGTGTGTCGGAAGGGTGGGGGGGGGGGAGGGGAATCATGCTAAGATACAAATGATATAAATTTGGTGGAAATGCTTCCACAGACAACAGCTCCATCACAGACCATCGCCGAAAAACTGTTTGTACTAAATTGTTCTATTGGGTGAGGCAGATCATTTTACCAAACTACACTAGTGACGTTAGTACTTTTTTCACAATTTTTTTCTCTGTATGCAGTTGATCTTGTCTTCATTGAATGAATGTTGTGTATAGAAGTACAACTTTTTAAAACTCTAAATCTGATTGCTTTTCGTGAAGTGTTTTAGTGGGAAAATAATTTTCAATTCCTGAACTTGATTGTACATGCGGGTGCTTATGAATGTTTGTATGCTTTAACTAATTATCTTGCCATTGTGTACACCTCCGCTAACGATGAATGGGAGCAGTACAATATAACAAAGAAGTTTTGCATTTCCATGAATACAAATCTAGTCCGATGAATATTAGCAGCTGAAATTTAGGACAGACATTTAAAGAATTACCTTAAGAATTCTGAGCTGTCCTCTCTTTCATACATTATAACTTTTGCTTAAATTAAAAATTATTCCAACTTTGATTAACCATAATTCAGAAGCTACTGTAGCTTTTGACGTAGTTTAAAGATAGAATTATATGAAATATTTACCTGTCCATATCCCTTTATGTATTGTAATGATTAAATAACCATTACCTACATTCCATCATACAAGGGACTTTCAGGTGTAACTTTGTTTCGATATCATTTCTCTTCAAGAAACAAAATATTTGTTACAGGAATGGATCTGCCAATAGTACCAGTATTTATCTATCAAATTACAGAGATCTTTCTTATAAATTCTCAGTTGTTCGAACCAATGGTTTGTAAATACTTAAGGTCTTGGGTGATAAAGTTAAATTGTTTGGAACAAATGGAAGAGCACTGCTAGTCTTGAATGTTATAGGAATGGGTGCAGGGGTGTGTGACTCAATCCTAATAAACTTGGACATTTCTCTCATTTTTTATGGAAAAATTTACTTTTCAAGAATGTTTTTCTGATATAAAAGAAGATTATTTGATATAAAAGAATATTATTTGATATAAAAGATGATAATAAAAGGTACAAAATGGTAAAAATAGTATTCAAAAATCATTAGAGATATTCCAGTTTGAATTTTGTTCATGTTTTTTAGAAATGTCTGAAATGCTACTAAACGGACTTCATGCAGCCTTTACATTCCTCAAAAGCTTTTTCTTACCTTTGCTCTTTAAATGTATGTGATTTATAATCACATGGTGGAAGAGGGGTGGGGGTGGGTAGAGAGGATGTCACACACCTCTGCACCATCCATTTACACAGCTCCCTTGTAAAAACATTTTGTTTGTTACGATAAACAAATGGTATTCAAGCACTGCCCAATTCTTAACTTTTGTTACTTATGTCATCATTTTTTGTCACATTTTCACCTTGAACAGCATCTTGAAAATTTTCATGTTTTCTATTCTTCATACAAATTTTTATGTCAGTATTCGATTTGTATATTTTGTTAGTATTGTAATTAAATTGTCCAACTCTGCATTTTACTTAAAAATACATTTGTGAATTAAGAGTTCATTTTTTTGTGACTTTATTGTGGTTGTTTAACAATTTGAATAGATAAGTTACCTTAACCATTACAATGAGATATCGCAAAAAAAAATCATAACTAAAAACTAGGTCTGGGATGACTTATCTAACTAAACTGATAGCCCAATCATTTGTGTGAAGATGCGCTGAATTGTCAGAGATGGGGAAAGGGATAGAGTATCATTAATATAAGTTGAGTTTGAACCCCACAAGTGTGCTATATCCCATGGGCATCAATAGGAGAAGCTATGCTCCCCCAAAGGAGCTTTTTTCACCATTTACCATCTAGTGCAGCTATAAAAGAGAAACATCCCCTGCCCACCCCTCAACCCCCCCTTACCCCCCCAAAAAAAGAAAGAAAAGAAACGGATAGCATTTTGGGGTCGTTTAATAAGTCTGGGGGGGGGGGGTAAGCAGGAACTGTAAACAGAACACCTAAACAATGAATCTATTTTTGTTCTTTAATTCTTTCAAAACAAATTAAGCCATTACATATTTTCACACAGGTAATTACACCCTAATTCATATTACATTTCTGGGTTGAATGGTAGAACAGGAGAAGAGGCAGCAATATCTCTTATCCTTGAATTCTATTTTAAAGTTATGTTCTGTAGAATAAGGATATCTTTTCCACAAAGGTCCCTAAACACTGGTTCATATCTCAGTTTCTGGTGCAAGCGGATGAAAATCAATGACTTTCCCTGGACACCTGGAACCAGTCCATCACAGGTTAACTCCCCAGCATTGGTGGTACTCATTTTACAGTTGAGCAGACTGAAGCAAGTAGCATCAAGTGTCTTGCTCAAGAAAAACAAAACAGAAATCATGCCAGGAATTGAACCCAGTATCCATGAAAACGAGTTTCAACATTCTACCACTGAGCCATTGTGTTTTTTCAACTTACAAACAAGAACTGATTTAAGAAGTAAAATACAACATTGTTTAACTGAAATGGGAAAATTCCATGATGATTAAAATATAGTTGTCTATTTGTGATTTGGAAGTTATTAAAGTTAATTTAAATCCATCCGAGCCATTAGGCCCATGGAGCCGTGCTTATCCCTGGTTTCCATGGCGCAAGTGGATGAAAGCACATTGACTCCCCTGGAAGGAATGCCAGTCCATCGCAGGTTAACTCCCCAGCAAGGCTGGTACTCATTTTACAGCTGAGTGGACTGGAGCAAGTAGAGAAAGGGTCATGCTAAAGGACACCTTGCAGCGCTTGGGGATGGAATTAAACCTGGTACCTTTCGCAT
Source organism: Chiridota heheva (assembly GCA_020152595.1). Taxonomy (NCBI): domain Eukaryota; kingdom Metazoa; phylum Echinodermata; class Holothuroidea; order Apodida; family Chiridotidae; genus Chiridota; species Chiridota heheva. Next base: position 1,926,769 of record JAIGNY010001799.1, on the reverse strand, counting down.
GCAAACAAGACTACTTACCCACTGCCTGCATCAGCTATTAAAGGAAGACATTAAATGTAAATCTAAAACAATCATATTGCAAAATTGCTGTCAAGGCTCCCAAGCAATATGATTAATAAACTTTATCACCAATCAGAAACCTACCATAATACAACAATGAATACAGCTGTAAAAAAACTTAATGTAAAAATATTAATGTACAATTATCATTTCAATTATTGCAATTTTTTGAAATACACTAATCAAAGTTCATGTTTCCATGACATGTGCCATATTATTCCCAGACCTCTCTCTCTCTCTCTCTCTTTCATGCCTTATTTTCTGTGTTTGTGGAATGTAGGCAATAGTAGGTTCCCATCAAGAAATACCATCATGACACCTGCTCTGAACAAATTTTGATGAAACACTCTGCCAAAACATGAGAATGTATTATTTTGGGGTCCCTACAATAATTATCAATTTCCTTTAGTGACGAATCGCACTAAGTGTGAACAATTGTAGAAAGTGTGAACAATCGTGCAAAGTGTAAACAATCATGCACAATTACAACAAGTGTGAACAATTGCGCAAAGTGAACAATAGCAACAAGTGTGAGCAATCGCATCCGGTGTGAACAATCACACTGAGCAATCGCACAAAGTGTGAACACTAGCACAAACTGAACAATATCGCTCAAATTGTGAACAATCGCAGTGTGAACATTTGCACAAATTCTGAACAATCGCACAAATTCTGAATAATCGCACAAATGCTAAAAAATCGCACAAATTCTGAACAATTGCACAAATGCTGAACAATCACACAAATTCTGAACACTTGCACAAAGTGTGAACAATCGCACAAATTTGCAACAATCGCACAAATTTGTGAACAATCGCACAAATTTGCGAACAATCTCACAAATTTGCAAAACAGAAAGCGCTCACTTTTTATTAGAATCTATTTGTAACAGTTGTAGCTCCATAAATATTCTCAGATATCCATGGATTGTCTGAATGCCACAAATCAACTCGTTCAATCACACTTAATTTTATGGGGGTGAATATGAAATGAATTTTAGCTTTTCAATACATTAAAAGCAGTTGTAATTTTGGGCAGTAGTACATCAGTCTCTTAAAAGTAAACCATTCAAAAAATATTTTTACTGAATTAATACATTCAATGACTTAAAGAATTTGAATTTAACATCATACAATGAATTTAACATTAATCAATAAAATAAAGATTAATCAATGGATGAAACCTTCTGACTAAACATTCAATACATTGAAATGACTCAGCATTAATCCATTAAAGATTTAAACGATTAACATAAAGTTAACATGAACTACAACTGGTTAAATGAATTAAAGATTGTCAATGAATTGAACATTCAAACTGTTAAATGAATTAAACATTGTCAATGAATTGAACATTCAAACTCTTAAATGAGTTAAACATTGTCAATGAATTGAACATTCAAATTAAAAGCACCGAATTAAACAACAGTTGATAAATTACACATCATTTAATGAATTTAACCAATACACCATTAAATTAAATTAAATACACTGAACCAAAATTGAACCATTAGATGGAGCAAAGACACCATAATGAAGAAACATGGTTGTAACATGTGGTTGTAACATGTGGTTGTAACATGTGGTTGTAACATGTGGTTGTAACATGTGGTTGTAACATGTGGTTGTAACATGTGGTTGTAACATGTGGTTGTAACATTTTATCTGAAGAGCAAGAAATCATTTCAATGAATGATATATACCCTGTAAGATTGCTTCACATGCAAAGCAGCAATGGATATGAAATTAAGGCAACCTTGTTTAGACAAAGTTGATCAGGATGAAATTCTGACAGAAGAAAACATAGGTAAATGCAGTTTTACCAAATTACTCACTCAATATCAGACTTCTGGTTTTTCATCAACATTTTTCAATTTATTTTCTAAAAAACAAGTAATTTTTCTGACTTTACCAACTTTTTAATGCCACACCCTTTACAGCTACTTCACAGACACCTTTAGTGCTCGATTCACTTTAGGAATTATACAACACCAACTTGTGAAACAGATACAAAATTAAGGCAAACATTTTTAGACAAAGTTGAACAGGATGAAGTTTCATAGAAAAAACATTGCTTGTGGCAGTTTTTCCAAATTACCAACTCACTATAACACTTCTCATTTTTGATCAACTTTTTTCAAAGAGAATTTTTTTAAACTTTTAAGACTATTGGGTGCCATCCCCCTCCCTTTCTCCCCCCTGCACCTTTCCTACAGCTACATTACAGCAAATAAATATCCTTTGTACTCAATTCAAGTTATGAAGTATACAAGATACACTAAGGGTGGGAAAAATCAGATGAATTATACATCAATTCGGTAAATGATGGGGTGGTAGGGGAGGGGGTAAATGATTGGGTGGTAGGGGAGGGTGTCAAGTTGTTTTCCCACTCATTTGGGCTCCTTAAAGGAGATCAAAGAGTCCCAACATATGTGAAGAGCAAACAAATCAAGGTTGATTTGGTTGTAGGTTGCTGTGCGCAAAAAAACCTGCATAATTAGAAGAATGTACACATCATACTACCGTAAGAGCTGTATCCCCGTCCTACACCTTCAAAAAGTTTTTCACTTGTAATCAGATAATTTTCTGAGGTGCCTGTTAATTCAGGAGATCATTCATCGGCACCTGCTTTGTGACCAAACATAGAATATACAGTAAGTCAGCTTGTTCAATTTCTAATAATTTCATCAAATCAATTTTCAGTTGCACTAATGTTCATTGCTGCAAAAATTTCAAAAAATATTCTTTACAATTTCATTATTGATTTTCGATTTGAATTTTAAAAACAAGCAGCTTTGTCCTACTAACAAATGCTCAATTTGAAATACCACTGCAACAGTTCACACTGCAACACTTCACACTGCAACAGTTCACACTGCAAAACTAAATCAAACCCAAAGAAAATGGAAAATTCCAACACTTCCTTCATTTTCAGCACACACATGCAAATGTGCTCACTTTAATAACTTCACACCCTGTGTGAAGTTATTAAAATAACCTACACACCCTGTGTGTAAGTTACTATTCTTAACATCACATTAACCTCAATGTCTACACACAAAATAAATACACAATAAAGATTGAGATAAACAAGTCCACTACATTCTATTCTAATGAAATGTTTATCTCTACAAGTCTACTACACATAACCATAAAAATTCTGCAAAAAATCTGAAAGTAATAGAAGTTAATTCCTGTGGTAAATGCGGAATGGTTCTGGGAATGTCAAACTTAGAGTGACAAAATTCACAACACAAAATAAAAGCTTTTTTTGGTCCTCTAATTGCTTCTTGGAATTCTCTTTTTTGCCACATTTATAACTGATTACTTTGGCCAACATCAACTGCATAGATTAATCATTTCTTATTCTTAGTAATTTTATTACTGTTAATCAGCAATTTTGATACAATAAATAGAAAACTATTAAAACAAAAATGTAGCACATAGATAGAACAAATATCTATAACATTCACAACAAATGAGCGCTCTTATTTTTTGAATCACCCTCATAAAACAAAGTGAATTGTAGCACACACACACACACATCACTTTCACTTGGCTACATACTTAGTACACCCTAATGCATATTCAGCACCATTAAAACATCTCCAGAAATACCTGAGGCATATATTGAGTATGCATAAACAGCACCTACAAATACCTAATGCATATTCAGTATCCAACTGCAGATACATTTATGCATATTCAGCACCCACTAACATCTTTAAAACTTAAAATGCATTCAGCTCCCCTAAACATCTCCAGAAATACCCAAGGTATATTAAGCATGAATAAACACCATCTATAGTACCTCGTACATATTCAGCATCTGTATTATTTGTAGATATACCTAAAGCATAATCAACACTCTTATCTTATCCAGATATACATCATACATATTTAGTACCCTGAAACATCTCTAGATACACCTAATGCATATTCAACTTCATATATACCTGAAGCAATACCTAATGAATATTTAACACTCCTACCATATCCAGATATATCATACATATTCAGTACCCTAAACATTTCCCCAAAAAACCTAATGCATATTCAGTAGACATTACACATTCACATCAAGAAAGCACTTTATCAGTAATAATTGGCACCTTGATGAATTTCATGAAGTACTGTTTTTCCACGGGATCGTTGACAGTCCATGGAATGACTCGAATGCCGCGGTCAGCCCAGTAATCCAGCACCGATCTGTTAAAAGAAATAAGCAGTCAGTAGTGTGCTAAGAAGTTTTTACAAGATTAGGCATAATATAAATACCCTCATTCCGCTGCCACTCCCGCCACAGCCACTGCTGCTGCATCATCATCATCATTATGATTTCCCAGAGTCTAATAATAATCTTGACCTGAAAAAATATTAATCTCTTTAGGGGCATTGAAAAATTTGCAAATAAGCTTCCACCAACAACGATGAGGGAGGGAGTGGGGTGTCCCAATGAGGGAGGAAGTGGGGTGTCCCAATGAGGGAGGGAGTGGGGTGTCCCGATGAGGAAGGGAGTGGGGTGTCTCAATGAGGGAGAGAGTGAGGTGTCCCAATGAGGGAGGGAGTGGGGTGTCCCAATGAGGAAGGGAGTGGGGTGTCTCAATGAGGGAGGGAGTGGGGTGTCCCGATGAGGAAGGAAGTGAGGTGTCCCGATGAGGGAGGGAGTGGGGTGTCCCGATGAGGGAGGGAGTGGGGTGTCCCGATGAGGGAGGGAGTGGGGTGTCCCGATGAGGGAGGGAGTGGGGTGTCCTAATGAAGGAGGGAGTGGGGTGTCCCAATGAGGGAGGGAGTGGGGTGTCTCAATGGAGGAAAGAGTGGGGTGTCCCGATCAGGGAGGGAGTGGGGTGTCCTAATGAAGGAGGGAGTGGGGTGTCCCAATGAGGGAGGGAGTGGGGTGTCCCGATGAGGAAGGGAGTGGGGTGTCTCAATGAGGGAGGGAATGGGGTGTCCCGATGAGGAAGGAAGTGAGGTGTCCCGTTGAGGGATGGAGTGGGGTGTCCCCATGAGGGAGGGAGTGGGGTGTCCTGATGAGGGAGGGAGTGGGGTGTCCTGATGAGGAGGGGATGGGGAGGGAGGGGTGTCCCAATGAGGGAGGGAGTGGGGTGTCCCAATGAGGGGAGTGGGGTGTCCCGAGGGGGAGGGGGTGTCCCAATGAGGGAGGGAGTGGGGTGTCCCGATGAGGAAGGGAGTGAGGTGTCCCGATGAGGAAGGGAGTGGGGTGTCCCGATGAGGGAGGGAGTGGGGTGTCCTAATGAAGGAGGGAGTGGGGTGTCCCGATGAGGGAGGGAGTGGGGTGTCCCGATGAAGGAGGGAGTGGGGTGTCCTGATGAAGGAGGGAGTGGGGTGTCCTAATGAGGGAGGGAGTGGGGTGTCCTGATGAGGGAGGGAGTGGGGTGTCCTAATGAAGGAGGGAGTGGGGTGTCCCAATGAGGGAGGGAGTGGGGTGTCCTGATGAGGGAGGGAGTGGGGTGTCCTAATGAAGGAGGGAGTGGGGTGTCCCAATGAGGGAGGGAGTGGGGTGTCCTGATGAGGGAAGGAGTGGGGTGTCCCAATGAGGGAGAGAGTAGGGTGTCCCAATGAGGGAGGGAGTGTAGTGTCCCAATGAGGGAGGGAGTGGGGTGTCCCGATGAGGAAGGGAGTGGGGTGTGCCAATGAGGGAGGGAGTGGGGTGTCCCGATGAGGAAGGGAGTGAGGTGTCCTGATGAGGAAGGGAGTGGGCTGTGCCAATGAGGGAGGGAGTGGGGTGTCCCGGAGAGATCCTCAACTGATTTTCCCAATCCACTCTCCCATTAAATTTTGTAATGAAATGACTTCATATGAATAGAGAATAATCTTCAAGGGGAATTTCAAAATTTGCTGATAATTTTTCACGAACACTGAAGAGAGGTGGAACCAGTTCCCCAAGCTTGTAGTAGGCGTGAAGATGTCCTCCTCCCCACCCTACCCCCCTTCCCCACCCACAATGCTAACCACAGGAATTTTGAAATAACAAAAGGTCTCATTTTTAACACTCTTGTCATCAAAAAAGAATTAAGTATTCATAGAAATAGTACGGCTGATGTGAACATTCATATTAAAGATTATTAATATCATCAAGAGCAAGAAAAGTGTATTCAAATTTTCCAGCCCCAGATAAATACAGCCTAACATTTTGGCCAAGTACTTCCTTTAAGTGAGCATCCTGAGAACCATGGTGTGATTTGCCTACCAAAAGTGGGAGGGGGAAGACAAAGTCCAAAGTGGGGGGTGGGGGGAAAAATCGCACTAAAATGCAAAACATCACCATACAAAATATACAAATTTGGAAAAAAGTAGGGGAAGAGCCCCCTTCTTAAATCCCGCCAATGCTGAGAACTGACAACCACTCACCTTGATATCGTATCCTTGTCCAAAAGCACAGCGGAATTGCCACAGAGATACCACAACCAGTTATACACTGACCATTCCAGGATCTTGTCCATGAAGTATGCGGGATAGAGTAGCCAGTCCCGCATGCCTTCATTGATGATTTGTATTTGTAAGAACGCCTCTTCTGTTGTCAAAGCTGTCAATATTTTGGGGTTGCGCCGCCTCAGCTATGAAGAAAATATAAGCATTAATTTGAAAATTTGTACATGTAAACATTTCTTTGATTTAAAAGCATATGGACAGGTAGCAACAATATGGGCTAAAATTGCTTCCCAACCTTTGGAATGGGTGAAGCTAGCTACAGTGAACAGGAAACTGGATATCATGATAATCTTGGCACAGATTATGCAACCGAATGCAATTTGAGAACCTTTGATGTATGAAATTTGGGAAAGAATATAGAAAATTACATTAAAGAATTTTACAGATGCTGAAAATTTGTACAAACTTTGATTTGTCATATATTAACAATTATAAATGCTATCGTAACCAGGACGACTGTTAGGCTCAGAATTGAATGCTCTTTCAACTCTTCCTTTCATCTTTATAGGACAATCAATTACCCAGGATGCAAATCTTCATTGTGGTTCCACTACTCAAAGTGCCAACATAAGTTTGGTCTTTCAGTTCTTTTCTACAGCTTCTCTTGAACTACAATGCACAAAGCATGTATGTACCATATATTTCATTTCATTTTAAAACACTGTAAGAGTTCTAGAAAACCTTTATGGCCTAACGAGTAGGGCATTAACCTCCTTAACATCAACATAGTAGGGCTTAATAATTTACAAATATGTAGACATACAGTATATGAACAAATATAGAGAGAATCTACTCATTGATTTCCGAGACAATGCAAACAAAGCAATAGAAATGATCTACAGGCTACAATGCATCTATGTACCTTACATTTCATATATCTATTTGTTTTATCATTAGCACATAAACATAGAAAATTATAGCAAGTGGTTTCATTTTTGTAAAAAAGACTTGTGTGGAAAGTCTACTGTTGAAGCTACACCCCATCCTCACTTTTATAACAATTTGTAATGTATTTTAAAGAAAAGATTTTAACTTTTTTGCTACTAATTGTTTTCCCTTCAAACTTTCTTCAGGAGGTAATTAATTACCTAACTAGATTCTGTTTTCCTGGGAATAAAGTGAGTAGAAAATCTGACCTAATTATTTACCAGGCAACGATCTTAAAATGGGGTGTAGTGATATCGCCAGGAGTTATCAATATTTAGGGCATGCATGGCGAAAGCTCCTCCCACTTCACGTTTTTTATGATAATTATTTCAGTAGCGCTGGCTGTGATTTTGTACAAGAGCAGGGGAATCAGATTTGACTTTGTCAGATTCATTATTAACGACTATATACTCAATTGTTTTGCCGAACAATCCTACTTGAAATTATAAACAGATAATTACATGTTCACATAATTCACATATTTTTTATGATAATTATTTAAGTAACGCTGGCTGTGATTTTGTACAAGAGCATGGGAATCAGATTTGACTTTGTCAGATTCATTATTAACGTATATACTCAATTGTTTTGCAACAATAAAATTATAAACAGATAATATTTTAATTCATATTTTTATGATAATTATTTAAGTAACGCTGGCTGTGATATTGCACAAGAGCATGGGAATCAGATTTGACTTTGTCAGATTCATTATTAATGACTATATACTCAATTGATTTGCTGTATTCACATGACAAAGATCCTACTTGAAGTCATAAACAGATAATTACAGACAAGAAAGATTTATTTTCTTATAGATTTCTAATTCTAACGATCTTTTAGTAATGCATACTGTAATGATTAATATAACAACAACACAACATTTCATCGAATATTTCGAGAACGATGTTTTAAATGGCATAGAAAAAAACAATTCAAGATATTTTACGATTTTAATTTATCAATTCAGCAGCGTAGAATGAAAATGCAACACATATGTTTGTGAATTCTTAATTCCAAACGTATCATAAGAATGAACACAACACATCAATACATGATATTGGCCTACTTCTTTCTATTCAGTATATTTTCATTCACCACTTTCAATTGCATTGTTAAATCTCTGGTTAAACTTCCTTGACAACAACTCACCCTCTGCCAGGCACGTAGCCAAGGGGAAGCCATGGGAGCCGCGGCTACCCCCGTTGCTGAATGTCGATGTTTTGGGGACGTTTTTCAAATTGTAACGGTTATGCTTCTGAGTTTTTCCGCTTTATATATAGTTCACTCAGATAGAAATTATTTTTCATGGCGCTTGGGTTTCCCCTTTAAAATTTCTGGCTACGTGCCTGCCTTCTGCTGAATAATCTATTCATAGAGAGCCATTGTTGTGATAAGTATGCTGCCAATTGGAATATAACGGAACACACATGCTGTTCTCTCTGTGTATCCAAACGTCATGGACTAGTGCACATTGCACGGAGAGCAGGGAAAACATCCTGTCAGAATCCAACGGTATGAATTGGAGCTCTTTCCCAACTTGTCTTGTTTATTGTCCTCTTTCATACAAAACTGACTTGCTTGACCACTAAACCAATCTCTTAATAATTTTCAAAATATTTGAATTATGTAATCTAGGTATCACTAGTCATTCCAGGGGGCACAGAATATACTGTGAGGGCACTTTCTTTATTTAATATTTCTACTGAGGATCTGAAACAGGAATAAAGAGTCTTTAGTGCTAGTAAGTAAAGTGCTAAATGCCTGCAAGGGTAGTTCTAAATTATGAACAATTTCATCCTTAAGGATGATTGTTTGTTTGTTTGATGAGCGCTTAACGTCACCACGACAACGAGGCTCAATTGTGCCTGAGAGGTTAGGTCATTCCAGAGGTAGGAAGGAAAGGAAACGGAGAGAGAATGAGAGAAATATAAGATCTAAACGTCAGAAAGCTAGGATTGAGAGAGGAGGTGCATGGGTGAAAGAAAAAAAAAAGTAGAGAGAGGGGGGGGGGATGGGAGAGGAGGACTAAATATGGTTGCAGAGGAAAGCATGATGAAGGAAGGAGATAATTTTATCCGAAGGGATTTTCTGGATGAACTCGAGAATTGAGTTGTGGGGGGTAAGGGAAGCTCTGGGAAGGTTGTACAGGGAGCAAGCAAGGAGAACATGATGAACTGTGAGGGTGTGATGGCAATTGTTGCAGAGAATGCCGTATTTCCTAGTAGTGTTGAGAGCTTTTTTGAGGTCAAAAAAGATGGCAATGAGGTGTTCTTTTTTGCTAAGGATTCCTGGATAGCGGTGTCGAGCGTAATTAACTGGTCTAGGGTATTCTGACGTTTCCAGAAGCCGCTTTGGTGAGGGGAGAGGATTCTGTTGGTCTCAAGGAACCAGTTTAGTCTCTTGTTAATGATCTTTTCCTTAATTTTACACAGACAGCAGGTGAGGGCAATGGGGCGGTAACTGGAGAGGTCGGTACTGTTCTTCCCCTGTCTGGGGATGAGGTGACAATAACTGCACTCCAGATAGGGGGAAAGGAGTGTGAGGATCACATGTGGTTGAGGATAGTAAGTAGGGTAGTGGTGGCCTTGTTGGGGAGGTGTTTCAGGAACTGGTAGGGGATGTTATCTGGGCCCTTGGAGGTACAGCCAGCATCGTGGATGGCTTGGTTTAATTCAGAAAGGGTGAGAGGGGTGTTGGAGCTCTCGGTGTTGTTGGAGGGAAAGGTGATACTCCGGGCTTCATCACGAGCTTTTTTGGTTTTGAAAGCATTAGGGTAGTTAGCCAAGGACAAGATGTTGCTAAAAGAGGCAGCGAGGTGGTTAACGATGTCTTTTTTTGTAGTGAGAAGGTTACCATTCCAGGAGAGATGGGAGATGGGAAACTTGTCCATTCTGCCGTGGAAGCTGTTAACCATTCTCCAAATCTTCTTAGTGGGGGTGTCTGTGGTGAGAGAAGAGATGAAGTTGTTCTAAGTCTTGGTTTTACTGTAATTGATATTGCGTCTGGCCTTGGCACGGCTGATGCGAAAGAAGTTGAGGTTGTGAGTGGAAGGGTTAGTTTTGAAGCTCCTGAGGGCCCTTTTCCTGTTCTTCATGGCAGTTTTGCAGTCATCAGAGAACCAGGGGTTGGTGGGTGATTAGGGGGTTGGAGGTTATGGGAATAGAGCAGGTGGCGATGTTGATAAGGATGTTACTGAAGTTTGTCATGGGATCCTCACCCTCGAAGAGATGGGGGAGAGGTGCGAGTTGCAGAGGGTTTCCAAAAGGGGCCAGTCGGCCTTCTTTAGGTTCCAATTGGGGGTGTGGTCAGTGGGGGTTTGAAGGTTGGAGTGTACAAGAAGAGGGTAATGGTCACTACCACAGAGATCAGGAGTGACCTTCCAGCTAAAATCAAGGAGGTTGGGGAACAGATAGGACAGGTCAATACAGGTGAGGGAGCCTGTGGCAGGGTGAAGGTAGGTCTGGGAGTTAGTATTGAGTAAGGAGAGGCTGTGCTGTCAAAGAGTGTTTTCGAAGAGCTTGCCTCTGGGGGTGGTGGTATTGGATCCCACAGGAGGTAGTGGGCATTGAAGTCACCAAGAAGGATGAAGGGGGAGGGGAGCTGAGAGATGAGGTTGTTAAGGCTGGTTGGCTGAACGTTGGCATTGGGGGGAGATAGAAATTACAAAGAGCGAAGGTTTTGTAGAGAAAGATAGACATACAGATGGCCTGAAGTTTGGTGTTCACATGAACAGGGCTGTGTGGGATATCATGTCTAATGAGAATGGAGATGCCCCCACAGGCCCTGTCAGCGTCCACTTGATGTTCGTGATAGCAAGCGAAGTTGTTGAGGGAATAACGATCAGTGGTTTTCAAGAAAATTTCTAGTAGGCAGAAGACGACCGGGTTGAAGGTGGTGGCCAGTGGGTCAATTTCTTCAGAATTGGCCTGAACGCTTCTGATGTTCCATAATGTTGTGAGTGTTATTGTAATTGTTTGTGTTGCACGCCATAAGGAGGCAGGGTGTTATCTGGAGGTAGATCTGTTGGGTCTAAGTTAACCTTTTTTTTCTTTGGATCTGTCCCTGTTTCTTTAGGAGCGTTTGTTTTTGAAAGTAGGACAAGAAGTATGTTTGGTAATCGAACAATCTATGTTCTCTTCAGTGTCATATGTGTGGGCTTGGATGGTGGGCTGTTTGTTGATTGGTTGTTTGTTGATTGGTTGTTTGTTGATTGGTTGTTTGTTGATTGGTTGTTTGTTGGTTTGTTGTTTGTTGGTTTGTTTTTTGTTGGTTTGTTGTTTTTTGGTTTGTTGTTTGATGTTTGTTAGCCAGGTTGGCTTGACTTTGATGGCATTAGAGGTGTTAGGGTAGTGAACGGTGGGAGTGTTAGAGGTGGAAGGAAGGTTGGGGAGAGAAGTGGTGGTGGTGGAGGTGGTTTGGGTAGTGGGTGTTGTTGGGTTGTTGGCAATGGTGATGGGCTTAGGACTGGGTAAGAAGAGCCAGGTGAGGTCGATTTGGTTATGTGAGCAAGTTTTAGTTGTGTTAGGGTAGCAGTATTGGTGTTGGAGGAGACTGCGCTCGAGTAGGAAGGCTTAGAGTGGGGGAAAGAAAGACATCGCTTCCTGGCCTCCGGGTAAGTGATGTTGGGATTAAGGGTTTTCAGTTTGGTTATATGCTTTTTCTGAAGCCAGGTGGGACAGTCTTTTGAGAAGGAGGGATAATTGGCTGGGTGAATAACATCGCAATTGGTGCAGAGTGGGGTGCTGGTGCAGGAGGTGCTATCATGGTCCAGGGCTCCAAAATTGCCAAACGCGCTTGGCTGCGGCAGGAGTTTTTACCATGGCCATACCTTTGGCACTTATGACAACAGAGGGGGTTAGGAATATATGGGTTGACTGGGATTCTCAGGTAGCCAGCAGTGATGTGGGAGGGGAGAGTTGGTGTGGAAAAAGTCAGGAAGATGGTATCGGTAGGTGTTTCGGGGGCACCATCTTTCTTGAGGACCAGACAACGGGCTTCAGTAATGTGTTGATTGGCAAGTTCCTCTACAAGGTCTTCATCAGTCAAATAGGCAAGGTCTCTAGTTTGAGCACACCTTTGCTAGAGTTCAGGGAATGGTGAGGGGTGACTGTTATGCCAATACTGGTATTGGCTAGGGCTTTGGTGGTGAGGAGGATGGTGGCTTGAGTGTCCCTGGTGCAGTGCACCAGGAGATCGCGAGACCTGAAGATAGAGACCTTGGGGAGGGTACCGACAAGGCCTTGGAGCGCCTTGTGTATGAGAAAAGGGGAAACTGTTTTAATACTTTCTGGTTTATTGGTGGCATGTATTATCATAATTTTTAGGACTGGAGCTGAAGAATTGTCAATGGAGGTAGCAGGTTGGTCACGGGGAGGGAGGGTCAAGGTCAAGGCAGAACCGTTTTGTCATGATGGAAAAAAACCAAGAGCCGAGAGACCCGAGACAACTATACAAATTTTTGCAGAACTACTATAGGAGAACCTCTGTACAGGTAACAATAAGGCGCAAAAGTCTGGTAAGAACGGAAGAGAAGATAAATAAAAGAACGATCTCACCGAAAGCAGATACCCATCCATAGAGAGAGAATCTCGGAAAATGAAGATACAATACAAAATTTAGGTGGTAAAGTGCAAGGTAAAGTGAATCTTAATGAAAAGTTGGAGAGAATATAATAAAAGTTACGTTGCTCTCAACACGTCGCCGTTGAATGATCTAAAGTAATTTCATATAACTTTTAAAAGGGCACCACCTGCCCCCATCCATACTCTAGGGCAAAGGGGAAGTGCCCCCAGTGGTTTCAACTCCCATCATTTCACAACACAAAATTTAATACTTAAAATGCATGAAAGGTAAAAACTCACTTTGTAAATTGTCATTGGAAAAAAAGAACACACAATAGCCATCTCCCGTAATCCAGGGTACTTTTCAAACAAGTCCGCCACCTGTTTCACCAACTACAAGCAAAAACAAAAGTTTAAATAAATACTAATACCAGAACAGATAAATAAGCTTTGCTACACAATCTTTGTTTACGCAATTGAAATCAATTTAATTCAACATTTCAAAAGGGAAAATAAATATTACTCAGAGAAAATCTGTCACAAATGTACAATAAAATGCAAACAATACAAATCGAAGAAAAAAATGGCAATGGAAAAATTCCAAATTTTCAATCGCATATATATTGTCTGTCACTTGTGAGCAGTAGGAAAGCTGAGGTTCAAGCCAGCAGGAGCAAGGATTAGCCCAAATGGGTGAACCAATCATTTCAAAGGGTGCAGGAAGCAGGTCAAAAGGTGACGATATCTCTGTACCAATTAATAGGGGCTGCCACTATATCATCCATCTGCATATTGACATCACCATAGTTATGCTTGATCATATCACAATATCAGGAACTATTTATCTTATAGTAAATAGTGTCATGTTACCCCTTATTTGAATGATTATCAAATCAGATTTACTTTTTTCTTTTTACTTAAAATAACAATTAATACTATTTTATAAATCATAATTTTCTTTGAAAGATATGAATTATACATAATTTGATAATAATGTTACAAATATTTAATTCCCTGTAATTTTTTTTTTTTTAGATGATTGGTATTTGTATAATGAAGATGATATGAGCAAATAAAAGTGTTACTGACGATATTGAGACACCACGATTATCTGGGCAGCCTTACACAATTGTTTCATTTTTGAGGGAAACTGAACCTTATCTTTCCTATGATTAAAACTTTTGAAATGCAAAAAACAATGCAGGTCAAAGGTAGCCAAACTTAAGAGTACAATTATTCCTATAATCAGCAGAAGGTAAAATACTCGTTTGGGTGGTTTACCTGGGAGGAAAGCCTGCCCGAGCTTGCTGATAGCTTTGCCAATGTTCATGTGTATCTGTTCTTCGTACATGTCATGTAATTTTATAAGCAATTCAATCAGAAATAACAACTTACTTTTCACTCACCATTCCATTATTTCAATACAATAAGGTGAGAGAGAACAAGTAACACTCTTTATCCATATGAAGATATTAAAATTTACAGGAAAATCTCAATTCAACTAAGGTAACAAAAGACGTATAAAATTTAGGCTTAAGAAATGTGACATTAAATTTTTCCTAGGTGCCTTCCGCGTTTAAACTTTCAACAAATCAAATATAAATTTTATTTAATTTTTTCGAAATTTCAGTGAAAAGAACTAATATTTTTGACCTTAGGTAACCTTTAAATTGATAAGTATACAATTGATGGTATAAAATCCCTTCCAATATATCTGGAAGAAATTGATCAATTAAGTACTAAAAGATACAAGGTAAAGAAAATCTTGAAAATGACTTGCCTCTGGGGAGAATCCTTTAAGGTCAAAGTACATTTTAATGCCAAGACGCAAACACTCCTGCACTGCAGCATCTAATGTTGGAATACCCTGCGGGGGGAACCTATGGCTGTAGGGAGGAGAAAGAGACAACTGTAAATATCTGGGGTGACTAATTTATTCCAGGCTCACCTGATAAGTTATCCTAAGTCTCTTGAAACAATTGAGCTTTCAGAAAGCTTGAATCAGGAGCTTGCTGAAAACTTAAAAGAAACTCACTGAAAGCTGTATAAACTTATAATAAAGGTCTGTTCACATGGGGCAATTTCTACATTGATGGAAAGAGTATTAAAATCTGAACAGATCAGTTTTTGAATTTTGAAGAAAAAAAAGCACTTCTAGTTTTTAAAGGAAAGGCATTGTCATGTAAATACATTCAGAAGGAAATGTCCTATGCTATTAACGTCACTTCCGGTTTTCAATTTTCCTTACTGCTAGCGAGAAATTAGGGATGTTTTCGATAACACACGTAGGCATGTATGTTCTGTCTGACGAATGTGTGATTAATAACATTGCAGATATCTTGCAATTAATAAAAAAAAAGTTGAAAACCGGAAGTGACGTTGACAGTTCGGCGGCGTTTACTTCCTTATTTATTTATAGGACGATACCTTTCCTTTAAGTTGGCTAATTTATGACAGGGCAATCAGTTCAAAATCTTTATGTAATTGTTTAATTTCTTTCCTGAACCTTAGTGAATGAAAATGATGGGAAATACTATTCCTGCTAGAAGTTTATTGGGGGCATGGCAAAGACTCAAACACTGTTGGTCAGAATTTGCTGCACCACTTCAAAGAATTATGATACATATTTAAAAACAAAGGATTTACAAAGAAAATACCAAGGTCGCCCTCTACAAATTTACACAAAATTTGCATAAAAACATGCAAACTGATGCCTGAGATTTGAAATCGCTGTAAATATTTAACCAAGCTTTATCAAAAATTTTGATATTATGATGGTTTTTAATCAATTTTAAAGCATTTTAGCTATAAATATTGCCAGTATTTTTATGCAGGAACAGTGATTCATAAGCACATCAATTTAAACTGTTTTTAAATTTTAGTGGTTTATAACTACAGTATGGGCAACTCACCATAGGAGCAAGGGGGTGTGCACTAAGATTTGCTAATCAAGGTTTTGTTATATTGCCCCCCCCCCAATAATATTCCCCCCCCCCTCCCATCTCTTACAGCTGCCAGAATTTATAACTGCTTGAATGTCAGATGAGTTAACTGTTGTTCTGCAAGATCATACTTAAATATGAAATAATTTCAAAAACACAAATTTGTTAAGGTTCCAACAACAAGCTTGCTGCAATTCTAAATATCAGTACCATTTGGGGTGAAAAGATGAAGCTTCCAGCTTCTGGACATCCTCATGCATGATCTGGGAGATATAACCGGTGCCATTTGTGGTCCTATCCACAGTGACATCATGAAGAAGCACCGCAACATTGTCTTTGGTTAAAGCTATATCAAACTCCACTGCTACAGCACCGTTTGCTTTAGCCTTTAAGAAAGAGAAGCGAAAGAGAAGAAAATCTAATTAGGTCAAGTACAGTACTGAAGGTATGGAAGTTCAGAATACCATTTCAGTATTGAAATACAAATGATTATAGGAATAGTCTCATTCAGTGGTGAGAGCTAAATTGTTAGCTAGGAAAGGGGAAGGAAAGGGGGAGGGGGCTCTTCTCCCCAATGTTTACAGTTATTGACATGCAGCAATGCCTTATCTGCTCCCAAATGTGTGATCATTAAATATGGTTAGGGGGTCCTCCTCCAAAATAGCTAGGGGATCAGCCCCCTGAACCCCCACCCCTTCTACACCACTGGTCGCATAATATTTCATGTGAATTAATATGAAAATGGATCATTACAGAAATAAATTGTCAATAAAAAAACATCATTTCAAAGATTCCCACAGTGCATTGAAAAATAACTGGTACAGTAAGTTTAATTCAACAGTGTGATGTCACAATTTTACTGTTAAGACAATTTCAAAGTATTTCTTTGATTATACAGGAAGTAGATAGCTCAGTTGGTAGAGTGCAAGCCTGAGATGCTAGAGGTACCGGGTTCAAGACTTGGTTAGGTCTAACCCATTTTTCCACAGCTATGTAGACAGATACGCCGAACATCAAAGCGGAAGTACGTTGTTGCAGGTCCTGCTCCCCCGTTCAGCTGTCGAGAGAAGTGGCAATGGTTGAATGGTGCACACCGTCCTTCGGAGGGGACGTTAAGCTGTCGGTCCTGATGCCTTTAAGAAAGAGTCATACCCTGCCTGGTTCTCTTAACACTATTCAAGAAGAGAAGCATGAAAACGCGGTGTTCATTCACTTCCCGTACTGGCCCAGTCATGCCCAAGCTCCTGTGCTCCAATTCGTATAGCTTCAAGAGAACTTATTAGGTAGCTGATTGGGTCCAGCACTCTGAGGCCCTGGCAAAAGGCACTATGATGTCTAATAATAAATTACATCTTTTTGAATAACTGGAAACATTTGTTTTGTTTAATTATCTAGATGGCTTATAACATGAACTTTTACAAAAACATGTTTTGTCCATCTGTTCTGTACCATACACTCTAAGAGAAACAATAAATACTTCACTTTTCACCACACTGGTGAAATCTTCGAAATGCAATAACAGAGTATGATGTCAACATGTTTTTCTTCTTTATCAATTTTTTTTTTCTTTTTCAATAGTATATCATCATATAAATGCACATGAAAATTCACAGGAGTATTCCTCCAAGACAAGTAAGGTACAATGTTATAAGTATAGTCAAGTACCTGTACAGTATGCTGTGGCTTGTTAAACGTTAATGTCATATGTCAAACTCTTTTAATATTTAATGTATTTCATTGTTGTCATTTATTTTGCATCAGGGGTCAAATAACGCACTGTTCCGAGAACAGTGCTTTTTATGCAGGAACAGTAAACTTTCAAACATCACTATTTCCAGTGAAACAGTGTTCTTTTCACAAGCATGTGGCATCAAGGATCAATAACTTGATTTCTGATGCAAAACGATGTGCATGTTGTCAAACAAGATTATCATGAAAATTACTCTTTCAGTAAGAATTTTTTTTTTCCCACCTTGCCTGCAATTGTCAGCACAATTTATCATGAATACACATATGCAAATTAAGCTGCTTGCACGTGTACGAATTTCCGCAGTGGGGTGCTACATCAGGTAACTTACCAACATACATATTAACCAATAAAGTACTTATATAAATTTCTTCATTTTGAAGAAAGGACTTTGTCTTGTTATAGGCAAGCTGATCTGGAACAGTATTATTTGAGAAAGTATTGTTCCGTGGAACAGTGGCGAACATTTCGACCCCTATAAATAAACACAACTTTTTCAAAATGAAACAGACAAATTGACTGTCTGTTTTGCATATCAAGTTATATCATATTAAGATATATCAGCAAGCTTTCTTTGTACCATACACAAGGAGTTACTTCAAGACTATGTTACTTATTTGTTTCTATTAAATATATTAAAATGAAAATCCATGGGAATATTCCTATAAATATTGTGTTCTTACATGTTTGGTTTATTTATTATACTGGAACATGTAATTTGTGTATATTTTGTTGCTTGTTTAAGTGTTAGGGTTTTTGCCTTGAGTTATCAGCCACAATCACAACCACCAATGGAAAATGGTATTTGGCTCCTCCTGACATGAAGAATGATGAAGTCAACATCACAATATTCTATTGAATCCTGTATCACCCTTGCTTTTATGAAGAGCATCTTACCAAGTTTGAATTAAATCTGACATGGGTTTGTGGAAATAGGAGCATAAACAGAATTTCACAGATAGTCCCACCTTCTCATTAATATTTATGACAGTCCCACCTTCTCATTAATATGTATGACAGTCCCACCTTCTCATTAATATGTATGACATCAGCACCAAAAAAAATATGGATCATCTGTTGATCACAACACACCCATATACTAAGTATGGCATAATTCCAATAATGATCTTGAGATATCATGTTTACAAGATTGTAAACAGAATTATACATTTAGCCACACCTACTAATATTCATGTTTGTTTGTTTGTTTGATGAGGGCTTAACGACACCACGACAATAAGGGTCAAATTGTGCCTGAGAGATCAGATCATTCTAGAGGTAGGAAGGAAAGGAAACAGGGGGAGAATGAGAGAAATACGAGAACAAAAAGTCAGAAAGCCGGGATCGAGAGAGGAGGTGCATGGGTGAAAAAACCCCAAAGTAGACAGAAAGGGAGTGGAAGAGGAGAACTAAATATGGTTGTAGAGGGAAGCATGATGAAGGAAGCAGATCATTTTATCCAGAGGGTTTTTCTGGAAGAACTCAGCAATTGAGTTGTAGGGAGCAAGGAAAGCTCTGGGAAGGTTGTACAGGGGGCAAGCAAGGAGGACTTGATGGACTGTGAGGGTGCAATGGCAATTGTTGCAGAGGGGTTGAGGGGATCCAATAAGGAGGTGGGAGTGAGTGAGGTGGGTGTGACCTACAGTATTCTAAGACGGGTAATATGAACGTTGGCGACACGAGAGAGGTTGTTGATGGTGGGTTTGATCGGAATGGTGGGCTAGATGATGTGAAGTTTGTTATCAATTTGGGAGTCCCATGAGGTTTGTCAGCGGTCACGAACAAGGGAAGCGATAAGCGGTTTGATGTCAGAAAGGGTTTTGGGAAAAGGGGGTGGGGAAAGGTTGAGGGCAAGCTTAGCAGCTGCATCAGCACTGTCATTGCCAGGAATGCCAACATGGCTGGGTATCCAGAAGAAAAGAAAACTTTTTCTGCAGAGGGTTGGCGAAAGGAGTTTCCAGAGAAGGAGGTGGGATGTGAAGTTATCCCATTTAAGATTGAGTAAAAAAGTAAGAACAGCCTTGGAGTTGGAGAAAATGGCAAAGAGGCTGAGCGGAGAGTACTCAATAAAGTTGAGGGTGAGGAGGATGGCCTTTGCCTCGGCAGAAAAGATGGATGAGTAGTCGGGACGTCTGCTACTGAGGGTGATGTCTTGCAGCAGCTGTCTCGTTGCCTTTTTTGGAGCCATCAGTATAGATGGAGGTGTAATTTGAGAGTTGGTCTTTGATTTGGTTGTGGAGATTGATGAGGAGGTTTGGGTGGGTTTTGGTTTTGTGATGAGTGGAGAGGCCCAGGTGGATAGGAGGGTGGTGGCCCAACGAGAAAAAGTGGGCTAGGAGAAGGTGCCAAAAGTGGCAGGGTTGATGCCGAGATGGAGGAGTTCTGATTTAATGCGTAAGCTAAAGGGAGGGGATAGGGTTTAGTCCTATCAAAAAGGGTGGAGAAATTGGGGTACCTAATGAGGTTGTAAACAGGGTTCTGGGTGTTGGTGAGGACTTTAAAAGCATAGGAGAGGCTAAGCTTTCTACATCTAAGTAGAAAGGGGGAGTTCGTTGGCTTCAACATGAAGGCTGGTAATTCAGGAGGTCTTGTAGGCACCCAGACAAAGCCTGAGGGCTTCATTTTGGATGGTGTTGATGTAATTGAGGTATGACTTGTGAGCGACACAGTAGACAATATTGCCGTAGTCAAGCTTGGCACAAATGGTGAGCCTGAAGATTTTGAGGAGAGCATGGTGGTTCGCACCCCAGGTGGTGTTGGAGAGGAGGCGGAGAAAGTTGAGGGAGCTGTTGCATTTCTGTTTCAGTTGGTGATGTGTTGCTTGTAGGAGAGCTTGGGGTCTAGAGTTAAACCCAAGAACTTTGTGTATTCAACTTTAGGGATGCAATTGTCATTGAGCACGAGCTTCAGGTTGGGGTGGAGGCTGTTGAAATGACAGAAGTGCATGCAGACGGTCTTGTCTTTGGAGAATTTAAAACTGTTATTGTTGCACCAGACTTGCAGCTGGTTGAGGCTGAATTGGAGCCTATTTTCAACAAGAGGAAAGCTAGGGGAGGAGTAGAAGATGGTGAAGTCGTCCACGTAGAGGGTACGTTTGATGTTGGGAGCAAGGTTGTCCGCGATGTCGTTAATGCTCAGCTTAAAGAGAGTGGGGGAGAGGATGCTGCCTTGGGGGACGCCCTTTTCTTGGGGGTAGGAATTGGAAAGGGTGTGACCAATACGAACTTGGAAGTGCCTGGGTGAGAGGAAGTTTTGAATAAAGATGAGGAGATGGCCTCTGAGGCCGATGGTGTAAAGTTTGCGGATAATGCCATATTTCCAAGTAGTGTCGAAAGCTTTCTCGAGGGCGAAAAAAATGGCAATGAGGTGTTCTTTTTTTGCAAAGGATTCCCGGAAAGCTGTGTCGAGCGTAATTAACTGGTCTAGGGTATTGCGAAGTTTCCGGAAGCCGCTGACATCAGCACCAAAATCAACAGGATTATCTACAGACCATAACACATTTATATACCATGTATGACATAAATCCACAGTACAGTTCTTAAAATATCGTGTTTACAAGCTTGTTAACAGAAATCTAAATTAAGCCTCGCCTACTTATTGATATTCATGACATAAGCACCAAAAACAATAGCAATCATCTACAAACCACAAGACATCCATATACTACGCATGACATAAATCCACCACACGGTTCTGGAGATCTCGTGTTTGCAAGTTTCTGTCACATACAATACATACAAGTATGCATAAATGCATGCATAAATGCATATACGCATAAATGTATGTATGCATGCATAAATGCATGCATCTATGCACGTAAGCACACACGTACGCACACACATACATAAATAACACAACAGCATAACAGAACTAAGGGGTAATTATACCATCGCTGACCAATCAGAAGTTGGCTTTGCTATGACATCATAACAAAGCCGCCATTCGCTTCTGATTGGTCAGCGACTGTATAGTGACACCTAAGATTTTTTATCTGGGTCATCAGATTGCCGTCACAGGATATTCTTATTGTTCCATAGAGTCCTTTTAGCGAGGTGTATAGCAGAGTATGTCAGGTGATTGTAGGTAAAAGTACCTGCCCCCAACCAACGCAGGATACCGTAGGAGGCAAGCCAGCATTGCTATCAAATGACAGCTCATATGCATATTTTTTCTGAAACACTGTCATTTGAGGCAATGTTTTTTCTGAGAGGACAAAACTGCATTTTAACAGGCAAAATGGAGTTTACATGGGTTGATTGTGAGAATAACAGGACAAAAGTAGTTTTAATGGATAAAACGGGGTCTATAGGGGCTTTAACGCAAAAAAAGTGGTCTACGTGAGACTTGATTCCAAACCACGCCCGTTCTCTCGTCGCAGCACTTCTAAGCTTTAATAAAACAAAAGCGAGAAAAAGTGTATCCGTGAGGGTGTGCATTAATTTTGTTGTTTGTTAACATCGACCAGTCTAGGACTGTCCGGCTGGACCAGAGAACCGCCATGATGACGGAACATCAGTGAACCTTGCACCATGCTTATAGCAAATACTTAAACCCGATTTTATCACATACTTATATTGCCATATATAACTCTAGGGTATCAAGGGTAAAAGCAAGGTGTGTTTCCTTGTGATTGTACAGTAGGAGTGTACTTAACATGGAAAGCATGTCTTTCACACTATGACCCGACATCGAGTATGCAACCCCTAAATCAAAAGATCAATAAAATAATAATGTTCAACTTCAACTCAAAGTTTATGAGTAATAGTTTTATGCTAAAAATTATACCCCCGGCACTGAACGCCAATCACCGGCACCGATGATGACAGGACGATCCCTATGCTTCATTCCTGCTTCTCAAGTGAGATAAAATCAACATTAAGCCAAAGTATGCCAAACTATAACATAAATCTATCACAAACGTTACATACATATATGTAGGTATTGATGATAAAGTAATAATCCAATTTGTTTGCATTCCACTACACTGAAGCAAGGTCCGTTCCGTCCAAAACCTGAACTAGAAATTAACATCTAGCAATCAACAGCATTTTCCATGGATATTTATTTACGCACTGTGATTGGTCACTTGCTCTTACCTCTCTACCAAACATGTTCCACAGATGACCATCTGGACGACGAAACAACGTACAATATTGTCATATCTATACACGGTATTAGCTGACGTCATTCCATTTTGGTCACTCTAACACAATAATGGATTGACAGGTCATCAATCATGTCAAGGGCATCTAAACAAAGGATCTTATCTTAATCAAATATTGAATGAACAAACATGGATTATCAATGTTTTTGTTATCTCATAATAATGATATTGATTCATTCTGGCCACGCAAACATGCTTTACTATAATTGACAGCCTTACTCCCATCATTATACATCATATATTTAAACACTCAAGGCTCACAACCTAACCTAACAACCTACAGCAAAACAATACCATTATGTACACAAAACGATTTATCGATCGACTATATCTGTCATATATTTTACCCCATTATTATACATAGAATAATTAAACAATCAAGGCACTCCACCCACCTAATAAAAAAACATATTATGAACTGAAAATGATTTATCGATTAACTATATTTGTCATATCCTACATAAACAAAGGCCCGTTTTATCATTATTTGTTTGGTGAAAGATATAACTCAGTCAAGGTGGATTGGTTTCTTCTACATTTTCAATCCTTCATCTAATGCATGTCCTGAAATGACCCCAGAGGCAGCACCGATTAACATAAACCTTGATGCAGGCAGTTAGTACATACTAAGCATTCAAATAGATCTAAACTGGAAATCCTTATTTGACACACAATTTTTTAAACGGGTGTAATTTGAGAACAACTTTTTTTTAAATAGGTAAGATTTGAGAATGAAATTGTCTTTTTGACGTTCAATTTGAGAATTAATTTTTGTTTTAAAACCCATTGAAATAACACAGGGATCAAAATTTGAAGGACATTTTTTTTAAAAACAGGGATAATTTGAGACCAACATTTTTAAAATAGGTAAGATTTGAGAATGTATTTTTCTAAAACACTATCATTTGAGAGGACAAAACTGCATTTTAATGAGCAAAATGGGTTTACAGGGGTTAATTGTGAGAATAACAGAACAAAACTGCATTTTTGATAAAGAAAACAACCAAAGCATGGGAAAATGGTGTAAATCTGGGGAAAATAACATAAAACATAATAATAATAACTATCTAACTTCAAATTGTATGAGCACAATAATAAATCAATTACACATTATATGTACCTCAATGTATATGCTGTATAATACTCATTCAATATGGTCTACAAACCAACCTGCTCCATCGATTGATATTCCATTTGGTTGATGACCTTTTAGGAGAGGGCGTAGCTCTCTCTCTTGGTCATATAAATAATTATTGACACTAGCAAAAGTTACGCCACACATTTCTTTCCCCCCACTGGAAACATATCATGCGTTGAACCCACTTTTGAAATGAATCTATTTCTAAGGGAAAAAGGGCGGGGAGGGGATGTATTATGCATGTGATTCTAAACAAAAAAAGGGGTGGGGTATGCATTTATTTCTAAGGGAAAAAGGGCGGGCAGGGAATGTATTATGCAAGTGATTCTAAACAAGAAAAGGGTTGGTTAGCAAAGGGTATGTGGTTTGAAATGGAATAATCAGAAAATACTAGAAAAGGAATATCCTGTGATGGCAAACTGATGACCCAGATGAAAACTATCTGATGGGGCTATACAGCTGTTGACCAATGAAGAAGTGAACTATGGCAAAGCTATGACATCATAGCAAAGCCAGCTTCTGATTGGCCAGCGGCTGTATAGACCCCTCTCACTACTCAAGACTACATAGGTTCCTGATGATATCGCAACGGAACCAAAAATTGTGATGATAGTGAGTGTGCAACATTCCCCATCGTTCATAATCTTTCTACACCAGCTATTTGCACTTGAAGTGAATAAATAATTTATTGAAACAGATTTATGTGATATTTGAAACTCAATATCTCCAACAAGATTTCGCAATAGTTTAATCTAAGACAGTTCTGTTTGTCATTCTGACCTCTATCATACACAACAGACATGGCTGAGCATTGTCCCCTTAAAAGGGGCTGGTCGTGGCCATTAACTTAAGAAGCCTGTCCACACAATAAAGGCTCAATCACAAGTATAAAAAACAGTTCCATTGTCATTTTTATATGATTTTGGTTTGGCCAACTACCTAAAGTGTTTCGACACTAAAAGCAAATACAATTTTACTCCAGATGGTGTCCCCATTACTGCACATTTAACAGTTGAATCCACGTCATACCCACTTCTTCGCAGGGAGTTCTTCCCAAATTTTTCTGGGTTTATTTAGTTACAAAGAATGTAATGTTTTGACCCATTCAAGCAGGGAGCTGCATCTACAATTGGGTTCCTTTGTTTCGGCTCACTGGCAGAAATAATCTTTCTACTGACGCATTTTGTTTACCTCTCTTTATTATGTTCCAACAAATATTGTAAATTGGACTTTACATGGAATTTCTTATGTTTTTAACATTTTTACTTCCCCTGATTTCTTTAAAAAAATACTGATCATGCAGTAATAAATTTCACAATTTTCAAAATATATCAAAATTATTAGTTTGATTTAAGAACGTTTGTAATTATTCTAAAATTTCCAAGTTATGAGTATCAATAGGCGGGTTTCCGGCATGTACTCTGCAATAGTAGTCCTGAGGGCCATGACAGAAAAAACATAAATGAGTTTAGAGCTTTCGAGACTATGATGTCAAACTGTCTGATACCAGTCACTTCCAGACAAATCTGTGAAGACTTCAAACTGGGACACTTCCTGAATAAAATAAGATTGTATAGACTACTTTCTTCACCCACTTCAATTGTACTCTAATCATGGAGGTACCACTTTAGAGTGGTACCTCCATGCTTTAATCATTAACACTGGACATGCTTGACCACTCAATGTATGCTTTAAGCAAACACATAGAAAAACACATGAATACTGTCTGGCAGATCAGTCTAGTTGTGTGGAATGGATTTGTCATCTCCCCCATTCTCTAGGTCTGAGAGACGTAACCGTGTACAGGCTCAGTACAGTTTTGTTAAGTTGGAGGGGAATCTTTATCATTACAGTTAATGGGATATTTCTTATAAATACTTGTGTCGCCTTAGCCAGTCAGCCAAAATTTATGGTACTCATATATGTTGAAAAGCATTAATTAATACACAACATTTGTAAAGAAAAAGAAATTCTGTCCAGTAGTTGTTGAAAAATGACAAAAACTAGGTTTTTTTTCCTACCGACTGCAATGATAACTGACTCTTTGTTTTCCCCTTTGACTGAAGTTTGAGATCAAAAAAAACTGCATTGTTTGTATTTGCGAACCAACTCTTCTATTCCTTATTATTTAACATTCACAACATTCCCAGATGTCCGACCTCCAGAATTGACAGAAAGAAGTTAATGTTGAAGTGTTACAGGATCACAATCAAAACTGGTTGCACTTCGCGAAAATTTGTATTTGCTTTATGAACCAAGTCTTTTATTCCTTATTATTCAACAATCATCAATCATAAATGATGCCAATTTTTTTTGTGGTTTTTTAATCTGTATACTTTTATATATTATTCTTGAACATTTACATAATTTCCTTGTCACCCCCAGTGTACCCTACTCTACCTTACCATTTCATCTCATCTGCTCCCCCCACCCCCTTCCCTTCCTATTCAATATTGACCACTGTTACCATTTTATTTGTATTTTTTTTTTCCAAACTAGGATACAACATTGAAAAGGGGAAGAGGGTGGAGAAATAAAGTTGAGGAAGGAAATAATCAAGAATTATAACACTAGATAATTAGCTCTATTACTATAAAATGCTGAACACAGAATTTTGTTCTTCTTCAAGATTGTAGTTTCATGATAATACATGTCCTACTGTACTTGTGTGAAAGAGGAAAAGACAAACTGAGGTTTGAAGAGACTACAGTACTCTGATATCTTGTTCTGTGTAATGTAGGAGACACCATGTTTTAAACGGGCAATTGCAGTTTGTTTGAAAATGACCGGTCTAGAAAGTCTACTAGAATCAAGTAATGTCACACTCTCAATGTGATAATGTAATTAATTCAAGATTCATGTTTTGCTGCTTTAAATATGGCAAAAATCTGTTACTTCACTAGACTCTGTTTAGTGACAATGTAACATAGGTCTAATGAAGGCTTAGCAGTGGTGTAGCTAATTTCTATATGTGGGAGGGGGCAGGCAAGTAAAATTGGCAAGATGAACCGCAAGTACAAATATGAACCGACAAGTTAAATATGAACTGACAAGTACAAATATGAACCGACAAGTACAAATCTGATCCGACAGATTCAAATATTGTGGAGGGGGAGATCTTCCCCTATGGCTACACCACTGACATTAGGCCTACCAAGGTTGGAGGGAATAGGCCCATAGCCAGGAATTTTTGCATGGGGAGGGGCACAAGCACTTCACAGGGGGGGCATTTGAGTTTTTGCAAGGGGGCACACACCTTCCACAAGAAGGGCATGCCTCCCCCCCCCGTCCCCATGCTGGCTACAGGCCTGGTTATTATTAATTTTTTATTGCGCTTGTGTTGAAAAGTGAGCTTACAGTGCTTGGTGTGTTATGTCATAAAGGCAAATCCAAGACAATTTTTGTGTCTTTCTCTAAAAATTAATTGCCTCTTTCTGCTGTACATTACTGGAGGCATTTTTGTGTTTTTTGAGATGGTGTATAACATAAATATTATAAGAACATGCTTTGCCCATCTGTTCATGAACCTTACTGTATAATTAAAAATACATAAATTTTCTTAGATCTGCCATGACATCACATTTCAAACTGTGAGGTCACTTTGAACACACTCGCACAATCTTTGATATGCAATAACTCCTAACCAAACAAGGACATCAACATGATTTTTACACCACATTGTTAGTTTTATAGTCCTCTACATTATTTATGAAAATGAAAATCCATGGCGATATTCCTTTGAAGGTATACGGCAGTGTAGAGACAACAGTAGCTTAATTGCTTCTAAGTCTACTAAAACCATGAAAGTACCAAAAGATGTCATCAAAATCAGTTAATATTTGACTGTTTTACAACATTTTGACATCTTAAAAGCATCAATATGTAAATTTGTATGTAAATTTGTGATGTACAGTATGTATTAAATAGCAAACATGGTCATTTCTTTTGTAAAACCTTGGTTATTGAACTGCATAATTTTTTTTTTTAGGGGAAGCTTTTTAGCCTAACCATACTCCTAGTCAAATTTTAGTAGGAATAGACTTTCCCTATTATATTTCCAGTAACTGAAATTTAGCGCTTTTTGCCCAATTATACATCATTAATTAAAAAGAAATGAACAGCCATAATTCAAAAACCAGAAACCTTTAAATGATGGACAGGGGCACAGATCTGTCTGAGTTTGAGGGGGTGAAAACTTGAGCAGTGGAGAAGCTAGAATTTTTTCGAGAGAGCAAAGGAAGTATAAATTCCATAAATGTGTGAGTAGGCTCCCCCCACCCCCCCTCCATCCCCTTAAAAAAAAAAAGTATGCAAACCTAAAAGAAGTTGTTTTTACGATTGCTCTGGCAAAGATTTCAATTATTTTCTCTATATCATTTTCTTTTGTAGCTATGCAATATTTTATCAAAGCTTCCCAAAAATAAAGAAAAATTACACAAAAATTAAAGCAAATTTCACAAACTGAAGTACAAATTTCACTAACATGAAAGATATTTTAAGAAAATTGAAAGAAATTTCTGAAAATTGAGGCAACTTTCACAGAAATAAAAGCAAAATTGCACCAAAATTGAAGCAAATTTTACAAAAATTAAGAAAATGCTACAAAAATTAAAGGAAACTGCACAAAAGTTGAAGGAAATTGCATGAAAATTAAGGAAATTGCGCAAAATTGGAAACAAATTTCCTGAAATTGAAGGGAATTGCGCAAAAATTGAAGCAAATTTCACGAAAATGATTAACATTTAAGCAAAACACCAGATTGGTTGTTTTCTATTTCATTTCATTAATAAATTTTCATATAGGGGCCTACTCATATTTTTTTGTTTTTTAGAGGGGCCAAATGTTACTTTTCCCCTAATATGTCATAAAGCCTTAAGAAAGGAAAGACAATGTCAAAAGGAATGTCATGTCAAGGATATTAATTGTCACATCAACAGTTAAGCAGACACACACTTGTGACATTACTTTTGTGGCAGTTACTGATTGGCTTTGTGTGAATCTCAACCAATCAGAAACGTTCAATTGTACTGTATATTTATCCCTACATTAAAGGAAAGGTATCGTCCCATAAATAAATTCCCAAGTGAAGGCTGCCGTGCTGGCAATGTAACTTCAGTTTCTCAATTTCCCTTATTAATTGCAAGAAATCTGTGATGCTTTCGATAACAAATATAGGCCCCTGAGTTCAATGTAACTTCAGTTTATCAATTTCCCTTATTAATTGCAAGAAATCTGTGATGCCTTCAATAACAAATATAGGTCCCTGTGTTCAGTCCGCGTATGTGAGAACGATAACATCGCAGATTTCTTGCAATTAATAGGAAAAATTGAAAACCGGAAGCGACATTATCAGCACGGCGGCACTCACTTCTGATTTTATTTATGGGACGATACCTTTCCTTTATCACGATAACTGGCTTTTTAATGCTGAATAGATAGAACTTAAGATTATTAAAATGAGGAAATAATGTGATTAACTTTCAAGTATAATTGACCTTTGTGTACACATCCATAATGTAAAGACAATACTGTACATTATTCATAAACAAACATTTGCTTGCAATAAGGAAGGGCATCAATCAGCTCAAAGATATAATCTCAGGAAGTTCACATTTAAAGGAATATTCCCATGGACTTTCATATTTTCATATATGATAAAGAATTTGTTTAGAAACAAAGTGGTGAAAAACATATGTTAATATCTTATTCCGTTTAGAAGTTACAACATTTTAAAGTATTTTTTGAATTTGGACAAAAGTGACTAATTGGCAACATCAGTGATGTCATAGAGACAATTCCAACAAAATGTCTTTTGTATTTCTTTAAAAATGATTTGGATTTTTTTTTCTACTTGAAAATGTGATGTACATCATGAAAAAAACAAAATGTTTTCTTGTAAATTATGTATTCCACCCTATCTCTATAATGAACCAAAAATGTTGTTCGATAATGTAAAAAAAGTGTGATTAAATTTATAAAAAAAATACATAAGAACTGTGCTGGAATTGCCTTGATTGACATCACCAGGCTGAAGGACATATACTGTACGAGGTGTTTTTAAGAACATTTTTTAATCTTTAAATTGTTATAACTTCTAAACAGAATTAGATATTAACATAATTTTTTCACCACTTTGTTTATACAAATTTTCTCTATCATACATGTATATAAAAAATGAAAATCCATGGGAATATTTCTTTAATGTCATAGGCATAAGACATCTGAGAATTCATAATGTCAAATCAAATGGTGATGAAATGAGTGTAGTTAATTATTTTTTGTAATATTTCACAATTGTTTGGCTTTTGTCCACAATAAAATTGAAAGAAAAGTTTCCAAACGGACAAATCCACATGTACATCACACCCCTATCTTAAAAACTGCTCCAACGTTAGTTACTGGTGAATCATTTCTCATATTCTTTTTGTTCTGTTAGAAATAACCATCATCAAAGTTTTCAAAGCCCATTTTATGCAAGTGCTGCTGATAGTATTTTATATCTTCCAAACTAATCCTGTAATACTGTGTCACCTACAGTACTCTATGTGTCTTTTTAATCAATTTTGTAATTTGTTTGGACAGTTTAATTCTATGGGTGACTCACTCACCCATGACCAATCAATTACTGTAGTCCTTTTCATGCCTCATTTTAGTTGGTCATAATCATTAGCAGTGGCATAGCCAGAGGGGGGTGGGGCGAGGGGGGAAATCACCCCCAATATTTTAATCAGTCGGTTCAGATTGGTGCCGTCGCTTCAGATTGGTGCCGCCGGTTCAGATTGGTGCCCTCGGTTCAGATTGGTGCCGTCGGTTCAAATTGGTGCCGTCAGTTCAGATTGGTGCCGTCGGTTCAGATTGGTGCCGTCGGTTCAGATTGGTGCCGTCGGCTCAGATTGGTGCCATCGCTTTAGATTGGTGCCGTCGGTTCAGATTGGTGCTGTCGGTTCAGAGTGGTGCCATCGGTTCTGATCGGTGCCGTCGGTTCAGATTGGTGTAGTCGGTTCAGATTGGTGCTGTCAGTTCAGATTGGTGAAGGCAATTCAGATTGGTGCCGTTGGTTCAGATTGATGCCGTCAGTTCAGATCGGTGCCGTTGGTTCAGATCGGTGCCGTTGGTTCAGATCGGTGCTATTGGTACATTTGCATCAACTTCATTAATATGCATGCTGTGCAGTAGTCATAGTGTCGGTTGAGATTAGTGCTAAGTGTCCACACACTGTAATTAAATGTTATTTTGACAAGTAATTGATCATAAGTACGGTAGGCTGTAACTTTAAATGAGGAGAAGAGTCCACTTTGCTCACAATTTAGCTCTACACCACTGGTTTTCCCTTGCGCAGTGCTATATTTATTCATCCAACTCAGATGAAAGTTTACGATATAGTAGACGCAGCTTTGTCCAAACCAAGTCGTATTCAGTCTCCTTTTAAGAATAGGAAAGAGACAGGTGCATGTAGTGAGCATGCGTGCACGTACATGCTATTCTCCTGCATACACAGTCAACCATCGTATCTCACCATGTAATGGACTTACCTGGGAAACTTCTGAACTTTCAACTAATAGGAGTGAGTTTTAACTTTTCCTCGATTACTATCAAGATTGTATTATATACCTGATTTCATTCTTGACATTTATGTCATCTCCTTCCCAAATAACTTATACATGGGAGAAAAAAGAAGTTTGATATCTAGTAATTTCATCCCTTGCAGTTTGCTATGATACTTCCTGAAAGACTTACAATACCATGTGCTGTCGGGCTGTGTAAGTTAGAAAACTACTGCTGAAATTCTTAGGATGGATCAAAGAAAATTGAATTCAAATAAAATCGTTAGCAGACTCTTTTCAATGGTATGGAGGGGAGGGGGACTGTCTTACCCTTAGCTGGCGCCATCCTTGATCCCACATCACCGAGCCGTAGTTCTTATCTGGAAAGTGGGCGAGGGGAGGGGCGCAGACCCGTTGCCCCCTGTCCCGTATGCGTATGGTAGCGAGTCTACTATCTGACTATAGGAAGTTGGCACCCTTATTACCAATGCATTAAACAAATATTGATTTAACTTATTTTGTCTGTTTCTACAAATTTATACAGAACTTTATACCTTAAATACCTCCTTTTATCGAGATAAAAGTTTGGAATGCTTTCTTCACCATTTGTGTCTTTCAAGTTCCCCTTTCATACGAGATGAAGTTATGTGACCACTAAATTAATCCATTAAAGATATATGGATAGTTCACTGACCTAATCTGTTATATGCTTGAATAGATATATTGAAAGAGCATTCCTTATATTCTTAGTAGAACCGTCTTTAATGGTGGCAATAACACGCAAAGTTTTTAAGTTATGACAAATCAACCTTTGTAACAAATTCAGCCTTTGTACAGTTGTAAAGGTGATTACATGTATGTATGAACAGGGATACTCCAAACATTTATTTTCCAAAATTTAAAGCATCAAAGGTTCTCAGATTGCATATTGTACTGTTAAATTTGGGTGAAGGTTATAATAATATCCAACTTTCCTGTTCCCTGTAGCCAACTTCTCTCATTAAATACATTTTTAAAAAGGACCAAAAACAAAAAGCTAACAGCAATAGTTTCTTATAGTCTGATATAGTTGTCCCATTCTGAGGTCACTAAATATTGCATGTTTTATGCTAATCCAGTATCTAAGTTTAAAAACGATGTAACATGGTTAATTTTGAACCAACTTTGATGGAGCATTTTGCTTTTTGCATGGTTTTCTGTATATTCTAAGCTCATGATGTTGCTACCTCTAAGTTTCTATGCATGTTTGCGGTCGGTTTATCATGATAGTTAGGGATATGCCGCATCACTTTTTAAAAATTATTATAAGAGAGCACTTCCTCTCTGCACCTAAAGAAAAAGAAAATGGGACGCGACGTTTAACATTATATATTTTTTTGTCCCGAAAGTATAGATTCGTCAAATGGTTAGAACTGTTCAGGTACTTTAACAAGCTTTGACATTACAAGTGCTTATTATGTTTTTAGATATCAAACGGGCACTTTCTCAGAAAAAAAGGGGTTCTTCGGTAACAATGTATTAAACATTTGTGCAATTTTGTATTTGAATACATGAATTAAGACAGAGAGAGAGGGGGAGAGAGAGGGAGAGAAAGGGGGAGAGAGGGGAAGAGAGAGAGAGGGAGAGAAGGGGAGAGGAGGGAGAGAGAGGAAGAGAAAGGGGGAGAGAGAGTTTGTAGTAAATTATTGAAAACCTTTATTTCAGACTACCCATATTTTTCAAAGAGTAACAATAAACTTATAACCATGTACAAACGTAAACAATAAAACATTGAATTCCACTTTCTGGGTTTTCATGGTTTTGTGTTTTGTATATTATAGCTATCTTTGACATGAATTTTAACTTGTATAATACAACTTCTTAGTATGCATTGTGACAATTTTTTTTGCCCCTGAAATGTCACTTTTGTGAGAGCTTCCAGAGGCTTCGCCCCCTGCACCACTACCAGGGCTTTATCCCTGGACCCCACCAGGTATCCCCTCAACTACACCACTACATATCTTGTTAGTTCAATTCAATTCCCCCTCCCCGCCCCAATGTGAAAATCCTGTCTACGCCACTGATCATTAGCCTATATTAAACTAAATGGAATTGGCTTCTTTGAATATTACAGGGTTGGCACAAGGAATTGGAACTGATTAGTTTGACCACCTTATCCATGCTATAGTTAAAATTGTACGTACTTAAAGCAATAGCAGATTGGCACTTTATAATTTATTTTGAGGCTGAATTCCAATTTCAAGGGATGGAAATCTCTCTATTACCCTTTACCAATATAAAGCCTGGACTAATATGCTTTGAATTTGACATCCCTTGCACAAGGAAATGATATTTTATTTTGTGACATAGAGGAAAGACACTCTTAATATTAACTCTACCCTGGAATATGATGCTTTTTGTTGCCCATATAAAGCAACCTGTATTTTTCTTGGACCTACTGTAAATTGACTAAAGATGGAACATGTTTCTGTTGTTGTTTTATACACTAACCTGCCTTAAAAAAAGGTATATTCGCATGCATTTTTATTTGAAAGAGCATACTTCTAGAGCCAATTTGGTACAAAAATCAGGTTGATATCATATTCCGTTCAGGAGATTTTAAAAAGATTTCCCAATTCCATTTTAAAGTTTTTGTACAGTATGATAAATTTGTGTTTGATGATGTTATAGAGCCAATTCCATTGCAAATGTTTATGTATTTCATTGAACATTAACTTGGTTGTTTCTGTATGATTAAAAAGAATTCTCCAAGTAGGGTATATTTGGCAATGTATATAAATATCTAACTTTCATCAATCTATTTTTCTAGCAGGTTTTACTAATAACTAGAACTTTTGGAAAGACAGTATGCTCGACTATTCAAAGCTAGTATAGAGAATGGGCTTATAGTGGGAAGTATATACAGAAATAGAGTAGCAGGGGCATGATTTCAATTACTTGAGCTTTGAAAGATGCACTTACATTTTCATTTGCACTACAAGCTTCAAAATATCCAAGATATTTTAAGACATAAAAAACTCATGGTTACCTCACTCGGTAACTAAGAACACATTTAAAACTTAGCAGTCTTTATAACTACAACACCTCTTTTAGTTCTATCAATTAAACAACAAAGAAAGGAGAGGCCCTGACTTGCCAATGTCAATGAAAGAATGCCATTCAACCCCCTTTCCAACTTGTACCTTCCCCCATCCCCTACTCATTCCCAGAACTACATCCTGGATTGTAATACATCTTTCAATTTAAGAAAATATGTGTGTCAAGCAAAGTCAAGCAGCATGAAAAATGTACAATAATATTAAAGCAAAATTATGAGAAACAATACTGCTTAATATATGACAAAGTAGACTTTGGAAACAATACAAATCCCCTCATTGCTAATAATGTATATTCCAGACTGTTTCCCATTCCATCCCAACCTGTCCAAAATGTCATTCCACGTCTATACTCCATGCAATCACATCTGAAAACCAGATACTGTATGTCATTCCACCACTTGCATGACCCACATGCCATCACAACTGAAAATGAGATGACATCTCAACACATGCAATTCCGCCCTGTCCCACATGTCGACCCACCCTGTTCCACATGCCAACCCACCGTTCCACATGCCAACCCATCCTGTTCCACATGCCAACCCACCCTGTTCCACATACCAATCCACCCTGTCTAACATGCCAACACATCCTGACCAACATCCTACTGCACCCTGCCCTACATACAATTCCACCCTGTCCCACATGACCTCATCCTGATTCTTCAGTTACTTTATCATCATGTCATCTTCTACCCCACATTCTGCTTATTCTTGATATTTTTCAAACCCTTAATTTAACATTCTTTAAAAGCAAGGAAACTTGTATTTGCTTCTTTATTCACGGCAAGACAAACATTTTGATTGCAACTCATGTCAGAAATATCAATATCATATCAAAGTCATAAGCCATATATTTTTTCATCTCAGGTCAAACATATTACAGCAAATGCACACTATACCTCACCATTAAGTGTGAACAATGCTCTTCAAATATACTGTATGATCATTTGCTTAAGCAAAATCATCATACCTACTTGAATTCAAGAGATACCACATACTATATACAAATATTTGCATTGCTATGTAAATAGGCTATTAAATCATTATGCACACACAATCCCACAATCATGGTGAACTGAACAGTACCAATAACCCCTACAACTAAACCAAATAGCAAGTTATTATCTCAGGTTAAATATTTTGTATGCAAGTCTATTGTTATGCAAATAACCTAATTAATATGCACAAACAACCCCTAATCATGCTCAAATGAACAGTACCCCTATGCCAAGTTACATGAATGTACACCATTCATAGCTTTAGTTATGAAAATTTTAACCAAAAATTTTTAACCAAAACTTTAACCTGACAAATATTATCATTGTTATGCAAACAAGCTATTTAGTATGCACACACAACCCTCCAATCATGCTCATTTAATCAGTACCCATGTCCTATACCCCTATGCCAAGTCATATGAATGTACACCATTCATAACTTAAGTTATGAAAACTTTAACAAAACTTTAATTGAAACTTTTTACGGGATGCCAACGCTGACGCCGGGGGTAGTAGAATAGCTCTAGTTCTTTGAATAGTTGAGCTAAAAAGGGATGATAGATTTTAATACAATACATAACCTTTGTGGGAGAATGTGTTGCTGTGATGGCATACTGAGCCTTTTCGTATTCGTTTATTGGCATCTTTTGTGAACCTTAAAATTTGAATATCTCCTGGTAGGAATAACATATCAACATGATTGTTATACTAATTTGTTTCTAATTCTTTTTCTTTCTTTCAAAAGGTTACGAAAAAACATGAGAATATTCCTTTACAAACATCCTTGAGATGCTACTACATATACATGCAGTATTATGCGCTCATCCAGAGACCTCCGTGGCAGTGAGGTAAAGCTTTCGCTTTCCAATCTTGCGTCCCAGGCTTAATTCCTGGTGGGTCTTTAACCAGCGCTCCATGACTGGTAATAAAACTGCCTTGGGCATCTTGACTTAAATACCCCAATGCGGGTCTGTTGGGACATTATAAACCTTAGTAAACCAATCAACCACTTGCAGGTTAGGATTTCTAGTCCAACATAAACATTTACATTATTATAGACAGTGTTGGTTTTCACATATCTTAATACTTGGATTAATAAATAAAAAATATTAATTTGTTTCTGCAAGTGCATTTCACTGTCCCAGTAATTCAATTTAAAATGCTATATTGCGAATAGCAAACATTACCAATAATGATTTCTATGTACAGTTCCAGTATACTAAAGTGACAGAGAAGTGGCAAGAGCTCCATAGCCTTATCAGAACTATTAATGCATGGCGAGGAAGTACTGTAAAATCTAGAATCAGCAAGATTTTTAACTTGCCAAGACTTTGTATTTGCATCTACAAAATAAGACTGGTAGTGCTACAATGTTACAGCTTATGAAGAACACTCAGAAAATTATTGTTTGTGGTACCCTCTTGAAAAATACTGCATGTCACCAAATCAAAATCCTAGTATAGCAGTAAATTTCTATATAAGGTTTTTTGCTTCTTTTTTTTTAAATTTTGGTTTTATTCCATTGTATTTATTATTTCAACTATTTTTCTTTTAGATTTGGGTCTTTTAAGTAAAAACTAAGCCAAAATTGCTTAAAAAAGAAGAATTCTTACATATTGGCTTTCCGATCGAAACTTTTACTCTTCAGTGTATATATTACTAGCTTACTGTACTGACGAGTGGAGTCTGGAAACCGTTTTGCCATTTAAGTGAAACAAAACAAAAACGTGTGCATATTTAATGTAGATCCTCATTTTCAGGTTAGGTGTTAGGATAAGGTTTAGGATTAGATTTTAGGATTAGGGTTTAGGAATAGGTTTTTAGGATTAGGTTTCAGGATTTAAACATTGTTAAAGTTCCTCCGCCCCGTTATTTAGATTTTTCTTCTTTAGTTTCGTTCAAGATGGCCGACAAGAATGCAAAATTTGTGAGCTCGTGATTTATTATCCTTTTTTTAACAAAATTTGCTCAAAAGCTATTAATTTTAAATTATTTGGGAATAATGGGAAGATAAAATTACTGAAAGGTAAGAAATTTTTCAAAATGACTAACAAGAATGATTTTCTTGAGGCCTAATTTTTTCTCTAAATTTATCGGATTTAAATAAAAATCTGTTTTTTGCCCCCTAATTCCTAGATTGTTGACTAAAATTGAGGATTTAAGATTTTTCAATCTTTCCTTAATAAATCCTGAAAGTTTTAAGAAAATCGGTCACCAATAAGTATTAAAAATGTTGAAAATAATTCCTATATAGCGATTTACCGCTATACTAGGATTTTTCCATCAATGTAAAAACACACTTAAATATGACACTAACATACAGTATCTACAAAAATGTACATTCTTAATCCTGAAATTTGACGGTAAAATCAGCTGATTGTGCAAGGGCTAAAATCTACTAAATAGCTATATTGCTGCAGACTTTAGATACAGAATGATCAGACAAATTATTCTTGATACCTTACTGAAAATAATTGCAAAATTTTACATGAACACGAAAATCAACCTAGGTTGAGGCCTATTCCATTAGGAACATTTTGATACTGACATTTTTACAACAAATTTTATTGTAACCCAAAATTTGACAGAAAATCAGCCGACTGCATGACATCTATCAACACTGCTTCAATTGCCATGGTAAACACTGTTAATTTGCATTAATGCATATTCTGTATCACCGATGATATTGTAAGAAACTAAAATATCGGTCAAATTTCAGGGTTACATAGGAAAACGTGTGTGAAAATACCTGTGTTATTATGTTCCTAAAAAAAAAAAGACTTGATTTTTGTGTTCATTTGGTAAGATTATGCAGTATGGGAAATAAGTTGATTCAATGTATGCACAAAATTGACCACTGATGGTTCTGTTCTCATTCTCAACCTGTGTATATGTCTTCAAGCCTGGGCACAATCTTTAGATGTCAACCCTTAACTAGGAAATGCTAGCAAGATACAAACAAACACTAATATTTTCATTATTAGCAAGAAAAAAAAGAACAAAAAGCTGCAAGGTGTCCCATACAGTATGTGACGATATTTCTACCCTTTATAATTCTACTGTGTCATACCACATATTTGGCAAAAACAAAGAGATCGACATGAACAAGTGATGAACAAAGTAAAAGAACAAAACCTTGAACCAAAAAAATAAAACATGATGAAGTGCTTAAGAAAAAATGAATCATAATGATTATATTACTATTAAAGATCAAACTTGAATTTCAAAGAAGATTAGCATAATCAGGGTTGGAAAACCACTTGCCCACAGTTGTGGCAATTAGAAATATTATAATATACTGTGGCACTCAAATGTAAATGATTGGAGAGAGAGAGGAACCGAGAATTACGCCTACCACTTAAAAATAGTTATTTTAGAAAATCAAATAAAGCCAGAAAAAAGAAAAAAGGCTCACCTCATGAAAGGAGATTAGAGTATTTTCTGGAGCATCTTCCGCCCCTCCTCGGTGCGCAATAATATTTTCATCAGTTTGTGTGACAAACCCATCTAACATAACATCTAATATGAAGGTATCAATCTCACATACAGGCAGCCTGGGCAACTTGTATGTGTACACCCATAGCACAAAACCTATGACAACAAACACTGCAAGATAAAAACAAGTGGCAACGGCGAAAAATCGAAACAGGCAAACGTAAAACAGAAGAAAAAGTGTTCCTGTTAAATTGAGTCCAATAGAGGCAATGGAATGTAAAATCAATCTCGATGTTTTCTTGACAGGAGATTTATTAATCGTGAAAAAAGAAGATTTTTGCTTTTCGGTTTGCGACATGTTGGATGTTGTTAGTACTGTCTGCCAGCTTGCACCGCACGATAGCTCGATCGCTCGATCGTAATTTGACCTCATTCGGCCTGTCATTCAGATCCAGGGGTTTGGCATCTAATGGCGACTCCCAGATCTCGGTAGCATGGAACTATAAAGCCTACGGTGCAGATGAAAATAACGGATAAAGATTAAAAGAAATAACTAAGCATAGCAAGGGACGAACATACCTTATATTTCACAAAACTTAATGGAATGCATGATATAAATCAGTAAATAGAAAGCAATTTACACAATTGTTCGGTACAGAGACACAATAGGCTCTTTAACTTGTGTATATCAGGGTACTTATAACATAATAATCTGGTATGTACTTTGCAAATTAATGGTGGGAAAGGACTAATAAACATGAAGTAAAGTTCGTCATCAATTTGATTTAGAGAACAAAATTTACAAATTCTTTGGTTGTATCAAAGAGCTTCCACACAAGCTCTTTGGTAAAAGGAACTTCTAAGAAAATGATATCATTACTATAGAACTTAGTTCATGTGGTTCAGGGCGTGTTAAAATCTGTATCTTGATTAAATCAATGAAGTATTTTGGTGCAGCATTTTTCAAGCATTTGAAAATAAGTAAAGCAATTTCAAAATCAATTATATTTTGTTGCTTTCTGATATGTGTGCTACTTTCTTTAATGAAAAGTATCAGATATATAGTCTTTGAAGAAAAAGTGTTTCAATGATTGAAAGCGCACGTCCCTTCTCTAAAAAAAAAGCACTTGTCCTCTTTGAAAGGGCACTTTTCCCTTAGAAAAAGGACACTTCTCCTCTCTGCAAAAGGGCACTTTTTAACTTTTCAGACAAGTAGGGGAACACGTTCGCCTTCCTCCAGTTCCGCATGGTATTAATGATTAATGGGCCGGGTGTCTCTTTGTCCATGGCCATAGACAGATAGACGGAGTGGAGATCTAGTGGATGCAACATGATCGGCGATCTGTATGGGGGAGGGTGGGAGGGAGAGGGGTCATTGGGCAATGGAAAATTTGGAGTTGGGAGTGTTGGGGAGGGATTACTGGAGGAGTGGCTCATTGGGGAAAAAGCATTAGAGAAGTGGAACGTTGGGGGAAACAAGCGTTGATCGTTGGTGCATGGAGTGATATGTCCCAAAGAAATATATTTTCTTGTTGCACTAAGCTATGAACCGTATTTACAAACATACTTTACAGTTTGTACAACTGCAACAGTCTTTAAAACTGATGTAAAAAAACTTATTGCCAAAAATTGTGGGCCCCTGCTGCCCAATGTCCACCTCAATTTGCCGGCCCTGGCCGATTACACGCATAAGGGAAAATACCACTGGCAAATTAAGTCTCCACAAACGTCAGATGCTGGTAATAGAGAAATGCGTTTCAAAGTTTCGGGAAATTGCCTTCATTTTCGGAAACTTTTTGAATGCCAATTTTTTTTTTTTTTATTTTTTTGCAAACTATCTTTTTTGTTTTTTGTTAATTTATTGAATTCTTCTCCTCGAGTTACAATGTATATACAAAACACAAGTAAGGAATAAACCAAACAATGTTTACATAATACCACAAAACATTAACATCAAAAGTTATATAAATGTAAAAGTTATACCAAGGTAGCCAGTATTTTTGCCAAGAGTCAGACATATTCTTTTCAAGTTCTGTACGTTAAAATAGTTCTTAAGATAACAGTTCATGGCAACTATAGTTGGAAACCTCTTATTGGTTTTGGTTATGAAAATGTAATACTTTACAAGAATAATAATCAAATTAAGCAGTTTATCGTGATTTTTACCAAGCAAGATAGTTTCTGGGTCTAACAGTGAAATATTGATACGACCATTTTTAAGGGCATTGTTGAGATAAATCCATAAGGGTTGCACAGATTTACAATGATGAAATAAGTGAACAATTGATTCAGTGTTACTTGAACAAAATGAACAAAGCGGATTATCAATTATCCCAATCTTATTTAGCAAAACATTAGTTGGAAAGAAACAATTGAGGATTTTATACTGAAACCATTTAATCTTGGTATCATTGCTGCAATCAAAAGGGATGGAACAGAAAAGTCTCCACTTGTCATCAAGGAAAGTGGAGTTAAGAACATTCTCCCACTTAGTACGAGCTTTATTAGTAAACCTAACATCCTTAATAAGGGTACAATAAATTGCTTTACATTCTAAATCACCCTT
This sequence comes from Chiridota heheva, assembly GCA_020152595.1. Classification (NCBI taxonomy): domain Eukaryota; kingdom Metazoa; phylum Echinodermata; class Holothuroidea; order Apodida; family Chiridotidae; genus Chiridota; species Chiridota heheva. Next base: position 1,885,132 of record JAIGNY010001799.1, on the reverse strand, counting down.
TAAAAGCATAACATGATAATGGTTGTCAACCGGTGAACAAAGTTTCTTGTTTGCGTTAATAATATTACCCCAAGAATGTTTCAAAGAGCTGATGACACTGTAGTACTCCAAAAAATTTGCATTAATATTAAAAGTATGAATAAAATCTTCGTATGAAAGAAAAAACCCATCATCATTCAATAGATCGTTCACAATAGTAACACCTTTACTAAACCAATGACTGTAGAAAACTGGAATATTACCAATTTGAATTTTGGTATTATGCCATAATGGTTGACTCAGAACAAGTTCCATGTCATTATTTGTATAACTAATTACTTGCCATGAATTGCAAAAACATTTGAAGACATCTCTCCAAAAATTATTTGACATTCCAGAAATAAAAGTTTTGATATATACGTCACCTGAATTAAACCACTTGTCATAATCAAACCATAAGTACGCAAATAATTCAAATTCATGTTACCATCAGCTTTAAGAATACCGTTTTATATACGAAGCTTTCAGAGCAGTAGCATGATGGAGAACATTAGTCATCATGAGACCACCAGAGGAATATTCCTGAATAATCTGGTTCCGGCTTACTCGATCGGGCTTATTATTCCAAACAAATTTAAAGAAGGCGGAATTAAGCTTGGACAAGTAGTCATCACTTGGGGATGGTAGAGTCAACAAAGGATAATTTGAATGAGGTAAGACCAGAGATTTAAGAACAGTAATTTTACCCAACGTGGTGCAATATCGTTTAGACCAGGTACACATAATCTTATCCATTTTAGATGCAGCATTAACATAATTGATGTCAATCATGAGATTTAAGTCCACATTAAATAAAATACCTAACAAACCAAAGAGACCTCCCTGGATCCAAGGAATATCAAAATCATCATTAAAAAAATTACACCTATTCTTAAGAGAACCAATACCTACAAGCAAACATTTTTCAAGGTTGATCTTTAACCCAGATATCTTACTGAAGAATAAAAGAGTGTCAATAATACCACAGAAAGATGTGTTTGAACCATCAAATAAAAAAGTAGTGTCATCAGCATATTGTGTTAGTTTACATTCAAAATCACCCAAGCAAATACCATTGATAGAGACATTGTTATTGACTAAAGAATTTAAAACTTGAGCACAAAGCAAAAAAATATACGGGGATAGAGGATCGCCTTGTCGACAACCCCTTGAAATTTGAAAAGTGTCCGTAGGGTGGCCATTGACAAGGACTGAGGAGAAACCCCCATTATAAAAGGTGTTTAACCAATTAATGATAGAAGGGCCAAAATTAAAAGAGTGAAGGGTATTCAAGATAAACTTATGAGAGACACTATCAAATGCCTTTTCAAAGTCAATGGCAAGCAAGATGCCAGGTAAATTGTATTCATCTAAGCTATGCATAGTGTCATAAATTGTACGAATGCACTCGCCAATGTATCTGCCCTTCAAAAACCCATTTTGCTCCGGAGAAATTAGTTTATAAAGAACCCTTTTAATACGATTAGCAATGGCTGAAGACGCGACCTTGTAAGAAATATTAAGAAGAGAAATGGGTTTCCAGTTTTTAAGTTTATCCCTTGGTGTATCCTTTTTAGGGACTAGAGTAATACTACCATGCCTCTGTGTAACTGACAAAAGTTAATTACTATAACCGTAGTTCAAGGATCTCACTAAAAAAAACTCCTAAATTCTTCCAAAAGAACTTAAAGAACTCAACGGTAAAACCGTCTGGCAGTGTCTGGACCCGGTGATTTATCATTCTTCATAAATTTCAAACTATTATACACTTCAGAATAAAGAATTGGGCCTTCTAAACTACGAGCATCATCTGTTGATAAGACAGGGTTATCGTAAAGTAACCCAGAAATATCAACATTAATAATATTATTGTCCTGGCAACTGTAAAGATTATCATAAAAATCAAAAAATTCATTTCTAATAATTACGGGATCGTGTATAGTACCAAGGCGGTCATTCGTCAAATGAGAAATCAACTTATCAGCTTGTTTTTTCTTCTCCAAATTAAGAAAAATCTTTGATGGTTTTTCATCATGCTCAAGAAAATTAGCACGGCCCCGTAATAACATACCTTTTACTCTATCATTTCTAATATTTTCTAATTCCTTGTTAAGATCATCCATATAATTAATAACCCATCAATTCTTGGATACATTTTTATCCATCCAATCAATCTCATCAAAAAAGAACTTTTCTCTAATTAAAGTAGATCTTTTAACATATGAAGCATATGAAATACTTTTACCACGAACATTACAAAGTAAAGTTTCAAAGAATAATTGGTCAATGATAACAAATTGAATATCATTGGAATTCATGTTACAAATGTGAGCTTTATCGTAGGGTGAGCATGCGTACTCAGCAATAGTGTCATTAATAACCTGTGTCATCATGTTGACGTAATACTCGTCACGAAGCAGGGAATTATTACATTTCCAGAAGCCACGACCGACTTCAACATTATCAAAATTGAAACTGCATTGAACAAGGGGGTGGTCGGACCTATATGCAGTTAAAATGGAGGAATCTACAACCAAATTCATTAAACCAGAGGATAAAAGAAAAAAATCAAGTCGACCCTGCTTAAAAGGTTTTTTTTGACGCCAGGTAAAATGCCTGTCAACAGGGTGTTGCACACGCCACGCATCCACCAGGTCGTGGCACTCAATAAGATTATGTACAGAACTTTTACTTTTTGGATTGTTTTCATGGATGTAATTAAAATTATCAAGATCTTGACATAAAGTCAAATTCCAATCACCTACTACTAGACAATAAGGGTTATTCATCTCGGTAATCAGGTCACTGATTTTATCATATAAAGAGGGCGTATCGCTATTGGGACCGTATATAGAAATAAGTGAAATATGGTAATTATTTAGCTTTAGGCTCAAAGCAATAAAGTTACCCTCCGTGTCACTTACAACATCGGTAACCTCATGAGAAAAATTATTATCAAGTAAAATAGCCACCCCACGAGAATTACTGGAGCCACTAGATATGAAACATTCAGAGCCCCATTCTCGTTTAATATGATCAACAATACCACTCTCCCAGTGAACATCCTGCAGACAATAGATATTGCTCTGTCTGTTACGTTTCAGAAAATCAAAAACGTCCAATCGTTTATTCTTGTCCCCTAGCCCCCTGCAATTAAAGGAAGAAATTATCAAATTCTTTTCCTTAATCATTTGGTAACAAAACAATTAAATTGGGTGCTTTGTGGTATAAGTAAAACCATATAGGTTTCAATAAAGAATACGAAATGTTCATTCCGAGAATACATAAATTCGAGGAAGAAGGTTTTTTTTTTATTTGTTAACAAAAATACACTGAACATAGAAAACATAAATTGTGTAGCGCTCATAATGTCCCACACAAAAGTCATAACTGTAAAAAACGTCACTCACTGGTAGACTGGTATAAAAATTCTCAATGGTGTAAAAAAGAACAAGTAGTCACCTTGGCACTCGAGTGGAGTAGAAAGAAAATAATTTCTTTTAAATGGCACAAAAAACCACAAATAGTTCGAAATTCTGGCTTGTTTAATATCTTCAGCGGAAACTCGCATTGTTAAATGCCAAATTTGACCAGACTTTCCAATAATTTTACTTCAAGCTGATTAATTATTTCAATTTGATGTTAAAAATTTCCTAATTTTACCTCCCAACCGGAAAGGGAGAAAACTACCAAGCTGAAGATTTACCAGTCCGATTGCATGCAAACTTGGGGGACTATACACATGCAAAGAAATCGATTACGATTACATAATTTATATTATACTGAACCTCATTGACAGCCTACATGCTGTACAATTCAAGATGAGTATTGAAAACTGAAAAACATCTTATATTTCATATCTTTTCGCATTGCAAACATGAATTCAGTGCACCTGCTATTAACTTCTTAAAGGAATAGAATAAAACATAAACATGTTGGTGTTGTGGACAGTCCACAACACCAATTATAGTTGGTGTTGGACAGTCCACAATATTTTGCAACATGTTGGTGTTGTGGACAGTCCACAACACTTAATATGTTGGTGTTGTGGACAGTCCACAACACCAACATGTTGGTGTTGTGGACAGTCCACAACACCAATATGTTGGTGTTGTGGACAGTCCACAACACCAACATGTTGGTGTTGTGGACAGTCCACAACACCAATATGTTGGTGTTGTGGACAGTCCACAACACCAACATGTTGGTGTTGTGGACAGTCCACAACACCAATATGTTGGTGTTGTGGACAGTCCACAACACCAACATGCTGGTGTTGTGGACAGTCCACAACACCAATATGTTGGTGTTGTGGACAGTCCACAACACCAACATGTTGGTGTTGTGGACAGTCCACAACACCAATATGTTGGTGTTGTGGACAGTCCACAACACCAATATGTTGGTGTTGTGGACAGTCCACAACACCAATATGTTGGTGTTGTGGACAGTCCACAACACCAATATGCTGGTGTTGTGGACAGTCCACAACACCAATATGTTGGTGTTGTGGACAGTCCACAACACCAATATGTTGGTGTTGTGGACAGTCCACAACACCAATATGTTGGTGTTGTGGACAGTCCACAACACCAATATGTTGGTGTTGTGGACAGTCCACAACACCAATATGTTGGTGTTGTGGACAGTCCACAACACCAATGTTGGTGTTGTGGACAGTCCACAACACCAATATGTTGGTGTTGTGGACGTCCACAACACCAATGTTGGTGTTGTGGATAGTCCACAACACCAATATGTTGGTGTTGTGGACAGTCCACAACACCAATATGTTGGTGTTGAAGAGAAAAAAGTTGTTATCCAGGATTTTATGAAGAAAACGGTATTGCGTGAACTGAAATTTAACGTCTTTAACAGCTTTAAACGGTAAAAGAAAAGCAGTATTCCAATCGATGTTATTAAAAGATTAGCTTTCCCATTTAACAATTACAGTAGGCTTGCCAATAGCTTGTAGTGACTTATGATATAGCCTATTACTGGAAGACTTTAGACGATACTCAGAAAGTTATATTTATTCAGACTTAGAGAAGTATCATCTGATTAAATGTGGTTGATCTTAAGAAAAAGCTTACAGTCGTCTGGTATTACATGTAGGATACTGCAATGACATAAAATGTAAGAAACATTAGGAACTGATGCCAACGAAGCGTGAAATATATTGGGTCAATGGAAACTGTGGGAATTTGTGTTCAATTTTGAAGTTAAATTGATCCGTGATTCATGACTTATGCACATAAGAAAATGTAGGACGATCGAATCTAAAAATAGGTATTTGATAGATTACGAGTAAAGTAAGATCCCGAGTTGGAGTAGTTCATGCTTTTGCCATTAACTTTAAGTTTAGCTACGTTATTGAACGTGTTAATAACAAAACGCTCGTAGATTTCAAATTTGTTGAAAACTACAAGCCTTCGGACCCTAGACCACTTTGTAAGAATTGTAACCCATAAAGCACCAACAAATCTGTAGACTTGCACCAAACTACAATATTATTAATAGCGTAAAATTCGATTTATCAATTTGAAGCACTAGACCTACCTGCGCACTATAAAAAGTTGTTCTTTCAACTCCACCCTCCCTGACAGAGGCTGTTTCCTCAATTGTGCATCCTTCCGGCAAAGGCTGTTCTGTTAATTGTACATCCTCCCCGGCTGTGGCTGTTCTGTTAATCTGTTAATGGTGCATCATCCCGGCAGCAATGTTTTATTCATTGTGCATCCTTCCCGGCAGAGGCTGTTTTGTTAATTGTGCATCCTCCCGGCAGAGGCTGCTTCTTTAATTGTACACCCTCCTTTTTCAATTGTACACCCTCCCGCAATTTTACGAATTTTAATGAGACAAGATTCCCTCTTTAAGCTGACTTAAAATAAACATTGTAATCCACATTGTATTCAACTGTTTGAAGACCAGAATCATTGAAAATTGCCAACATATTAAATTATTATCAGTCAGCTTCCAAACAGGGCTACTCCGGGGAGGGGGTTAGGGGATTACATCTCCGTATGTTTTTCATTATATTTTTTGTTCCAGCAAAAATTTGCGGTGATTGTTTTAGCCCCCGCCTGTGGTTGGCCATAGCGTCTCCTATATTACGTCTAAGAAAAATCCATTCTTACGTCGTAACAATGATCAGTACTTATGTCGTTTGCAATCCCATTCCATACGTCTAAGACATAATTTTACGCATGAAAACTAAATTTCTATTCCTACGTCTAAAAGAAACAGCCAATCAGCGACCCATTTTAGACGTGTGTAATGGAATCATTACGACGTAAGACCTGATTGTTACGACATAAAAAAAATGATTGTTACGACGTAAGAATTGATTTTTCTTAGACGCAAAATACGTCTGAAAATTAGTTTTTAGTTTGTATGGAATCTTTTTCTTGCATCCAACATTTACTTAAATTTCAAGGGTACCACAACGTAGTTTGGCAGTAAGTTTTCTCAATTAAAAGTTTTTGATGAAAAACATAAAAATGAAAAATCGTCGAATTTGCACGCGCTTTCGAATGAATGGGTTCCACCCCTAATAAAACCGTCGAATCCTTATTCGAGTTCTTTCTACCTATATAAGGCATTCACTACTACCTGTTTGTAATTTGTAAGAATATTTCCAAATAAGGATACTATACTAATTTTTCTCCGGGTGTGCCCGGGAGAAATAAAATGTGCCCGGTACCAAATTAATTGTGCCCGGTGGCTGTAATATAAGTTTTTAGGTAAAACACTGGATTGTGAGGATATTGGGTAAAAGAAAAATGTCTGTAGATGATGGGATTTCAGTCAAGGGGAATGGCTTTATTTTTGCAGAGGTAGTTGCTGCGTATTACACGTACATGTAGGTTGGTTGGTTTCAGTGTTAGGAATATTTTCATTGTGTATGGTTTTTGACAGGATAATCGATTGGTATAAGAGTATAAGGGAAGGACTTAGTGCAATATTTCAAAGAATTGGGTGGTGGATAGTAACTGCGTATCGTACAGTAGGAATAGGTAGAAAGGTTAGTTATGATTAAGTCACATAAGAGATTGGTTACAATTAATTGTGTATATTTTGGAAGGAGGATCAAGTGGTATGGGAAAGACCTAATGCAGTACTTAAAATATGATTGGATGATAGGCTTAAGAGTATGCTTAAAATGAGACTCAATCATTTAAAAGATTCATCACAGTTTATTGACAATAGTTGTTCAATGAACGTGGCTTTTTTATACTATCACAGTAACGCATATACACACATGTAGGCCTACTTTAACACATTATCAGTATAAGTCTTATCTAAATATTTTCTCAGTGTGTAAAGATAAGAACAAATCAGTGATAAAATTATACTGCTACACACACAATTTTAAAATGATAATATTTTCAGATAAAATAAAAACTACGAGGACAAGTTTCTATACAAATCATTGAACACAGATTGATATTGCAAATATAAAGACGTATAGGAGAATAAGACAATCAAGCCCAGCCATATACATACGCGTCAACAAAAATATGTTCTCAAGTTACACATGTGTTACTTTTTCCACCATACATAACACATGTCTCATTTTCGCGCCACGAAAACAAAACGCACGCCATTCTCGGTTACGTTACGTGTGTGACGGGCCAGAGTATGGCCCCAGTGAATCCCTGGGATACCCCTTGGGTCCACTGGGGCCATTCTCTTTATGTTACGTATGTAAACGGGTGTTACGAAAACAGAGACACAAGACCTGGCGAAAACAGAGACCCCGAATACGAAAACCGAGACCCACGTATCCGAAAACAGAGACACTAAATTCGAAAACAGAGACCAGGTATACAATAACAGTGACCCAGGCATACGAAAACAGAGACTCTGGTATACAAAAACAGAGACCCTGAATACAAAAACAGAGACCCAGAATACGAAAACAGAGACCCAGGTATACAAAAACAGAGATTCAGAATACAAAACAGAGACCCAGAATACGAAAACAGAGACCCAGGTATACGAAAACAGAGACCCAGAATACAAAAACAGAGACCCAGAATACAAAAACAAAGACCCAGGTATACGAAAACAGAGACCCTGGTATACGAAAACAGAGACCCAGAATACAAAAACAGAGACCCAGGTATACGAAAACAGAGACCCTGAATACGAAAAAAAGAGACCCAAACCCACGAAAACAGAGACCCAGGAATACGAAAACGGAGACCTATGGTATACGAAAACACAGACCAGGCATTGGCGTATAGGAAGATGTTTCACATAGGGGGAGGAAGAATTTTTTCTTTCGCAATTGATTAAGTATATGTGCTGATTGTACTCTGTACTTATACACTGAAAAAAACATGTCAGATCTTGGGACGATCTATATGCCATTTCTTTTATGTAACGGTTTGGTAGGGTCCAGGGGCGAAGCCACAGAAGCTTTGAATATTTCTTGATTTTGATGCCTTAAATTCAAACACAAAGTTTAAAAATTCAATTGGCAGATTGATAAAAAGAACTTTTTGAAATGATAACCACACCAGATAATGTTAAAATCTACTCAGATATGGATAAGCAGAAAGCTGCTATCAGGACAAAGCAGATAAGAAATTCACCCCTAGCAACCTGGTGGAGCCAAGGAGGCAAAGCCCCGGAAGGTCACAGAAATTCAGTATTTACAAAGGTTAATTCTGAACAAATTTATGCTGCAAATGACATACTTTGTTGCATGTATCAACAGCGAATTTAACGTGGGGGCCCAGGGGGCGAAGTCTCCAAAATTAGCTGTCAGAAATTCAGTATTTATACCAAGGTTATTTCTGATCAATAATTCTGCAAATGACTATTTAATGTTGCATATGTTACATGTTTCAACAACAGAATTTCATGTTTCAAAGCTTCAAGTTTTGACCTGTTGGGGATTGCCAATCATGATTAAAAGTATGTAGTTCGCGGAGACAGGGTGGCATTCAACTGTTTAAGTTCCCCCAACGCTCACTTTCAGTTTAAAAATGAAGCATAGGCCTATATATAGTCAGATAGCTTTTTCAAGTTTTGTAAACTCGCTACGTTTTAATCATATTGTGTCATAAAATGCTGAAAATGAGGAAAAGGGGGTTGCCCAGTTTACGGAGGTGACCTTTGCAGCTTTGCTTTTTCCTCAAGCCCACTTTGTTGGTGAGAATTTCGGCCCAATTTAACTTTATGTCGAATAACGCTGATTTATTGAATAAATTAATGGAATTAAAAATGTTAACTCTTATGCATTATATGTGAAAATATCGCACGAACTTCTTTTTGTATTTTCTTCAAACAGAATGACGTCTTAGCTGCTTTCATGAAATTAGCCACCACATACAATGGAATTCTTTGAATTTCAGTTACAATGAATTCGCAAAATTTGTGAGTGAAATGAATGATTTTAAGGCCCCGGAGCCCATCTGTCCATGTTTGGGAGATTAGCCACGCCGCCATCACCAGATCAAAGAAATGCGTGGAACAGCCCTTACGAGTAAAACTCAAATCAAAATTAAATTTAGGCCTAAATCAAAATTAAATTCAGGCATTGATTGGCTGGGTTTACATGTATTTAAATAAGATATACATATCATAAAAGCTTATTTCAAATTCTTTGAATTTTTGATTATTGATTATGTAAAATTTCGGGTATGTCAGGGAATAATTATAAACCTAAACCTCTGGGTATATTGAGGTTATGATATAAATCTTGGGTAACAGGACTAAAAATGAGACCCATCTAATTGCAGATATGATGATCCCATATAGGTTGAATATTTGCCAATTCCATAGGCAAGAATATAAGACACAAAGAAACTAAAATAGTTCCACATATCAATGTAATCAATTCATTGCTCAATTCAATCAGACTGGAAAATATCCCCAATAGGATATTAAATTCAATATACCACCGGCATGAAAATACTCCTTGACTTAATAATATCAATCAACAGTTACGATAACTATCCCTTGCTATAAACTAACTAAACTTATTGGCCAATAAGAAATGTTTAACTTACAAATTATTCACAACCTGCAACATACATTCTCACCCCACCACAGTCCAGAAGCTTCTCTCTTTCAAACATACACAACTCCTTAAACAGTTTAT